>CAMKVN010002797.1:0-12309 GCA_946474995.1 Funneliformis geosporum
TTTTATATAGTAATAATATTACTAAAATTAATATTTAATATTTTATAAAGAAATTAACAATTTTTTTTAATTTTGCAAGCAAATTTGCCTGCTAGACAATCTAAGGAATACATATCTAATTATTAGTATTATATAAATTTAATAAAAAATAATACTTTTAGCTTAATAATAAAATATTTTAATATTATAAGAATTTAAAAAAATAATTGAAGAAAATAATCTAAATTGTAATTATTATTAAAAATTATATTTTAAATAAAAAAACGTGTAAATTTTCGAAATAGATATTTTTATAAAGTGGATTTTAAAATAAGTATATAATATAAGGAGAGTTAGTAATATTAATAGATAATTAACCTTTATTATATATAAATCATTGAATATAATTAAGCTTTATAATAAAATTTAGTTCTTAAATTTAAGTTGAGATTTAAACCCAAGTCTATATATAAACTTTGAATTTTTATTATAAATAGAATATGTTTAAAGAATTGTATAAGAAAATATTTCTAAATAATAAGAACAATAGAAAATGGAACTTTTTTCGGGTAAAAAAGGGGGATACTATACATACTATACATGGGATATCAGTAAAAAAATAAATTACACAAAAAGTTTTTTTAAGTTAATGCTATTTTATTTTATTAATAAACATTAACTTCTTTATTAAACTAAGAAATAAAATATTAAAGTTAAAATAATTACGATTGTTATTTAATAAATTAAATAATGTATGAAAGTTTTTTTTTTTCGTAAATTACCATAAATTTTATTGGCTTCAACCATAATAATTTCTTTAAAAAGAAGTTATATAACATTTAATAAAAAGTTTGTTATCATATTTAGTATAATAATATTGTTATATCAATTTATCTTCACATGTTTGTGTCCCAACTTTTCGGAAACAAAAAAAAAAGTTATGCCTACATTATAAGATAAAAAATATTCAAAGCGCGCATGCAAATTCCCAAGACGCGATAATTAAATTCACATGAATTTTTTGTTGATTAGTTGATGCATGAGAAATATACTGTAATTCTCAGAAAATTAAGTTACCCCGATGTTGTGCACTGACATTGAACTAATTTTAATCGATATTAGATAATAATCCAGGTGCAGATTACGATTTAAATGGCGGGAGAAATTGTTTCGAAAAAATAATAATAAAAATATTGGTAATAATAAAGAAAATTGTTTACAAAGTCTGATGCAAGTCGATATTTTAATTTTTAATGAATTTCACTTCTTTAAATGCTAGTATATAATTATTAGAACATATACAAATTATGACCTTTTAAAACAGGATTTACTTAATATGGTTATGATCATTCTCATTTGGGCCCCTATTCTTTCTTTATTACTTTGTGTTTTGTTTCTTGATCAGTTCACTTTATAAATTAAAAATTTGTATATATTTATAAAGTACTTTTTTTATATGAAATTAGAGTAAGATTTACGTTAAACACGTTAGCATTTGAGAAACATTTTTTTTTTTTTAAAATAATTTCATTTGGGCTTTTTTTTTTTTTGAAAATTCAGGTACTCATTTTATTATTTTAAGACAGCATATAGGCAATAAATCTTTACTCAAGATTTTATTTAATATTCACGAATCAGTTACTTTCGAACTCAATAGCAAGAATCAAAGTCGGAATATTTAACGATAACTAATGACACTTACCGAAACAACACAGTCTTTACTTGAGAAAGAAGACGACTTAAGTATCCAAGAGATAATTGCCGTCTCACAAACATTTGTGAGTCAGCAACAGCCTCCAACCCCGACAACAAATACCTCCGGTTTTAATTTAAACCCAGAGACATCAGTTTCTGATAGACATTTGCGAGCTAGGAAGTCTAAGAATAAAACAAGTTCAGATAATTTTATTTTCGCTGACGCTTCTGATATGTCCTTACATAACGGTTCGACTCCTTCTTTGGCTAGTATCGCAAATTTACATAATTCAAATTCTCAAAACCGATCAATAAATTCATCGAAAAATGATCGTAAACAACACCGAGAGAGATCAGATAATCAAGACATCCCTACGGGACCTCCGGAAATGATGAGAGATCCTACTACTGAATCATTCTCCTCTCACGCTTATAGTTGGCCCATTGCTTTTGCTGTAATACCACCAATGGGTGCTCTTATTTATGGCAAATCCGATGTATGGAGCGATTTCCTTTTATTGCTATTGATTGCATTTTACCTTTACAATATTGTCAAAGGTATGTAAAAATATATATATATATATATTTGAATTATTTATTACATGGATTCTTATTAATTTTATTACATTATTATTTAGTTCCTTGGGAACTTTATTATGCGGCAAGGTCTAGACGTGTTGTGAACGAAAACCTTTCTGAACAGGCTGAAGATCCTACCCAAGAACAACTACGAAATCAAGCTACTAGAGATCTTCGTCGTCAAGAAATGTGGGCTTTATTATTTGTGATCGTCTCCCCAATTCTTGGAGGATATGCTTTGCATGGTGCAAAAATGTATCTGACAGATTATGACAAATACATTTCTCATTTCAATATAATCCTTTTTGTATTTGCTGCCGGCATTCGTCCTTTAATGCATATTACTAATCTTGCAAAAAATAGAACTTTGCATCTTCAAGAGCAAGTTCACTATCCAAGTACGGAGGTTGAATTGCTGAAACGACGTGTTCAACATTTAGAATATGAATTCTCTCAATTACGTCGCGGATTCGCTACGAAACGAGACGTTATCAATGTTAGAGATAATTTCGAACCTACTCTTTCACAATTGAATAAAGCAGTGAGAAGATATGAGAAAAAAGAACAATGTCTTCGAAATTATTCAGAGGAAAGATTTGCTTATTTGGAAACAAAGTTACGAGAATATGATACATTTATTGCTTACAAGTTACAAGAAGAACAGGCAACGACTATTTCACGTAGTATGACACAAATTATTCTTTTGCCATTCAACATAGCGAAATATTTTGTACCTCGATCATTGCGCGGTAGACAGAAGCCAATGTTGCAACCCGCGATTAATTCTGAAGAAGAAGAAAATGACAACAACGAATTATTGCAACAAGATATATCTGGAATCCTGCAAAAATATTAAATATCCCATTCGACTTTTATTAAGCATGGACTTTTTTTTATCTTTTATATTTATTCACGTTGTGGTCGTGTTTTATTTATTTACTTATTCTCGTTTTTCCTTACTATAATCATTCCTCCTCCTCCATTTACCTCATAAATATCTCATGGAGAATATAGACTTTCAAATTGGAAATTTATATTTTTTTTATTCATATTTTTTACCATGATGTCTTAATTCTTTTATGCATCTTTTAACATGACTTTGCTGTTCAGTTAATGTTAATAAGGGTCTTTGATTTCTTGAAATTAAAAATCTAAATTTTTGATGCTAAATAAAGTCATCACGACCGTGATATTTAAGTAATAAAAGTCACATGTTAAGGGTTACACATTTGTTTCAATTTGAGCATAAAACGACGCGACTTGAACACGAGTCTTTCAGTTAACTTCGTTACATTCTTGTTATAACGCGCATTTTTCCAGAGTAGTGACAGATATAATAATATTATTAATAATAATTAACGAATAAATATAAAAGAAGAAAGCCAGTCAAAATCTTAAGATTTCGCCAAAAAAAAAAAAATATGCCTTTTACCAGGAAAGAAAATAAGGGTCAACCAAGATCGACCTCAGCAAGCTTGATAAAAAATAAAAAGCCAGCTGCAGCACAGAGTAACCTTCTTTCATTTCTCAAAAAGGAGTTACCTACTCCAGCAGATTCTAGTAGTAAAAGAAAAGTTTCTGAGGAACTCGAGTTACCTCTAACTCCTATAACTCCTAGGTCTCAGCGGGAGAAAACGGTGCAAAAATTTAATAACGAATCGGTAAATAATTCTGCTGAAGAAATTGGGGAACCAACCTCCGGAGTGAGAGTCTTAAGGGTAAATTTAGTAAACTTAAATAATTATGAAGAATTCGTTAAATAAATAATGATTTAAATATAAAATTTTTTTATTTCGTAGCGAAGAGTTAAACGTAAAATTTATGTTTCGTCTGGTGAAGATAATGATTCGGATGATATTCTCGATCTTGTAGATTCTCCAAGTATGGATATTATTTCGTTTTAAGGCACGTGATGTATATATTCCCTTTAATAATCAAAAATTTATGAAATCAAGTGCCAGAGAAATCTCGTGTTCAAAAGAAAATTTCCCCTCGACAAAGAAAAGCTAAAAATGACGATGACGATTATGAGCATGAAAGCGATGATTCCGGTATAACATCATTCGGTTTTCTAAATTGATTTCTGCAGAACTACAATCAATATGTACAATTTTCTTCTCATTTTTATAGTCATGAACGATGTTGCTCCTGTTGCTAGTGATGACGAGGATATGAAAGATAATTCGACGCGCATGATTAAAAAGTTCTCTCATAGTGATCAAAATGGAAAATCTGCTTCTAAACTGAAGGTTCGATCTGAAACTTTGGCTTTTTTTACATCGACAAAATCATTTGCTTAGTTTTCATATTATTATATTTAGGAATTTGCCTCGAATTCATCCGTTCGTCGTGGCCCAAGCTTCTCTTCTTCAACTCATATGAGCAATACCGAGAAAAAAAAGGTACAAATCAATTGAGGTTTTTTTACGCAAATTATAATAAGTTTAGCTAAGTGATTATTTATTATGAAGCAACGTGCTGCGGATTTTAAAGTAAAGAATGATGACCGATACAGCTGGTTGCAAGAAGTTCGCGATTTAGATGGAAATCCCGAAGGTATTATTTCCTTACTGTTCTAATTACCGATGTCTGTGAAGCTAAACTTTTTTTTGTGTTGCCTATATTAAAAGGATCACCTAATTACGACCCACGTACATTGTATATTCCTAAATCTTCTTGGGACAAGTTCACTCCATTTGAAAAACAATTCTGGGAAATAAAGTCTAAGCACTGGGATACCGTATGATATGAATTATGTCATTGATTCAATTTTATGTTAGGGTTAATTAACATTAATAACGTGCTTTATAAATCTTCTAATATTAGGTTGTATTCTTCAAGAAAGGAAAATTTTACGGTAATAATTTTTGGCTATTCTTTATTTGCTATCAAGCGTTTAAATAACATTTCTCTTATTAATTTTAATTGGTTCAACTTTTTAGAATTATATGAACGTGATGCAGATATAGGTCACACGGAATTCGATCTTAAACTTACGGACCGTGTTAATATGCGAATGGTCGGTGTACCCGAATTTTCTTTTGAACATTGGGCAGCTCAGTTTATTGCAAAAGGGTATATAAATTTATTTACTGATTATTTCTATTAATGGAAAAATTTATATATTTACATAACTTTCCTTGATTTATTAAAAACAAAAGTCATAAAGTTGCGAGGGTTGACCAAATGGAAACAGCGCTAGGCAAAGAGATGCGCGAAAAAGCGACCAAGAAAAAGGTTATTATTATTTTTTATTCATGCTCGTTTTTCTCTTCCTGTTTGGTTTTTAATTCAAGAATTAAAAATATTTGATGTATTACAGGAAGAAAAAGTTATAAGACGTCAGTTAACTTCTATCCTTACCGCCGGAACTCTTGTAGATGGTGGACTGTTGACTAATGAAATGTCAACTTATTGCATGTCAATTAAAGTTAGTATTGCATTCAAATATATTTTATACACGTCGTTCATTTATCAAATCGTTAACTATTATATATACAGGAGTCTTGTCCAACCGAAAACGATCCACCTGCTTACGGCATATGTTTTGTTGATACGGCGACTGGCGAATTTAACCTCGTGTCATTTGTTGATGACATTGATCGGACTCAATTCGAAACTTTAATCATGCAAGTGAAACCAAAAGAAATAGTATATGAAAAAGTTAGTATTTGCGAACTTAATAATCAAATTTTTTTTATAAGCAAATTGATTTATGTATTTTAAAATCTTTCTAATAGGGAATGCTTAATAAACGTTCACAACGTATTTTAAAAACCTGTATTAATTGTCCCATATGGACTGGACTCATACCTGAAAGAGAATTTTGGGATGCAAATGCTACTTGGGATGAAATTAGGTTTTCTCGATATTTTTCCAATAAACAAAATTTAACTGGGAAAGATGACGACGATGATGAGACGATGGAAAATGGTGATAATGGATATGACCCAGGTACCCTTTGTTTTATTACTAAACAATTTTATAACGATATTATATAATTAACCAAATTGCTTCCAATGAAATTAGAAATTTGGCCTGAAGCCATTAAAGCAGCTAAGAACAGGCCTTTGATGTTGTCCGCATTAGGTGGTAAGTATAATTTCTTTAATATCAAAGTCGCTTTTTTCATTATTGTAATTTGTTTTAAATCATGTGAATTTCTAATCATAATAGGACTAATTTGGTATTTACGTTCGGTAAGTCTATTATTTTAAAAGATATTACGAGAAAATTTAATATATAATTTTATTAATATATTTTTTTTTTTTTTTTTTTTTTTTGATAAATACCTACTACCTACCTTAACTTGTGATAATGAAATTTCTTTTGCGTAAAAAAGTTGAAGCTTGATGAGGAGTTAGTATCATTACGAAATTTCAAATTATATGATCCAATTCGTCATAGCTCTTCGCTTATTCTCGACGGTCAAACCTTGGCAAACCTTGAAATTTTCGAAAATAATTTGGATGGAACCGATCAAGGAACTGTGTTCAAACTGCTGAATCATTGCGTCACGCCTTTTGGTGAGGAAATCTTTTGATTAATATGGGCGTTATGTTAATTATTTGTGCCTTTACATTTTTTCTTATTGGTAATTTTTTAGGTAAAAGAACATTTAAACAATGGTTATGTCATCCGCTTCGAAATGTAGAAGATATCAACGAACGATTGAATGCAATTGAAGAATTAAATAAGCATTCGGATTTTCGTGAATTATTTGATGAAACCTTTTTACATTTTCCAGACCTGGAAAGATTAATCAGTCGGATTCATGCAGGAACGTGCAAAGTAAAAGACTTCTTGCTCGTATTATCCGCTTTTGAAAAATTAATGGTATGTTAACGTTTCATTTTGAATAACCAGATTGTTAAAATCTTAATTGTTTTATTTTATTTTAAAATAATTATTTTAATATAATAGTCAGCGGTAACAAAACTTGGAGCCTATGCAAAAAAATTTCATTCGGTCAAATTGCTTGGATTATTTAGGAATGTGCCCGACTTATCTATCATGTTGTTATATTTTAAGGAAGCTTTCGATCATGATCAAGCCGAAAAAGAGGGTAACGATTTTCACACCATATCTATATAAAAGCACAGAAAAAAAGTTAATTTTAAGATTTATCGCACGTTATGAAAAATAGGGAAATTGATACCTTATCAAGGTATTGAACAGGATCATGATACAATTCAACAAAAACTTGACGTGGTTGAGAAGTTATTGGACGATCATTTAAAAGAGACAAGAAAATTATTGAAGTATGAGAAAGCTTTCATAACAAATGCAATTGCTTTATGAAATTCTTTACTTATTATTATTATTATTTTTTTTAGGTCCGACAAGGTCGTATATAAGGATATTGGAAAGGAAATCTATCAGCTTGAAGTTCCAAATAACATAAAAGTTCCACATGATTGGAAAAAGTTATCTCGTACTCAGAAAGTCAATCGTTATTGGAATTCAACACTTCAAAAACTCATAAGAGACCTTCAGGAGGCACTTGAAACTAAATCTACTATTTTAAAATCTTTACAAGGAAGATTTTATGAAAAGTTTGATGTTCACTACCAGGAGTGGTTATCTGCTATTAAAATCATTGCTGAGATCGATTGCTTGCTTAGCTTGTCTACTAGTTCAATGGCATTAGGCGGTTAGTCATTATTATTTTATTTAACAAATATATGAAGAATAAAGTTAGATGTTGGTTAACTATTGTTATATACAGAACCATCATGTCGACCTCAATTTGTTCAAGATGGGCCGAACGTCTTGGAATTCGAGGAACTAAGACACCCTTGTGTCATAACTGGGTATGTATTGAGACTACGAGCGCAATTTGTCTCAAAGTGTTACTGATAGATATTTATTTTTGTTTAGTGTCGCAACAGATTTCATACCAAATGATACATCCTTGGGAGGAAATGAGCCAAATATAATATTATTGACCGGTCCTAACATGGGTGGCAAGTCTACACTCTTGCGTCAGGTTCGAGGCTTATGATTCATTTAAGTTGGTTTTTCATATATCTATACATTGAATAATCTACAATGGTGTATCATCTATAACAGAATTGTGTAGCGATAATTATGGCACAATTGGGGTGTTATGTGCCAGCGAAAAGGTGTCGAATGACACCCTTTGATAGAATTTATACACGCATTGGCGCAAATGATAACATTCTAGCAGGACAAAGTACTTTCATGGTAGAATTAAGCGAAACTTCAAAGATTTTACATGAAGCGACTCCAAGATCTATGGTCATTCTTGATGAGTTAGGCCGTGGTACTTCAACATTTGATGGATATGCCATTGCTTATTCTGTCTTACATTATTTGGCGACGTACATTGGTTGTTTGGGATTATTTTCTACTCATTACGGCATGTTAACGCAAGAGTTTTCCAAGAATCCCAATATCGCTCTCAAACACATGAGCTGTCAAGTGGACCAACAAAAAAAGGAAGTCACTTTTCTTTACAAATTAGTAGCTGGTGTGTGTCCTAAATCATACGGAATGAACGTGGCTAGTATGGCGGGAGTTCCGCGAGGAATTGTAGATCGTGCAGAAGTTGTTGCTGCCAAATTTGAACAAACTTCTCACTTACATGATACTTTAACTGCTAACGGCTCAAATATCGCAATTTCAGCGCAATGCGATTTTGTATATATATTGAAATATGCGTTCAAAAAAATTATTTCATCTGAAGATGATGTGGGTGATAGAGCATTGGATAATCAGACTGAACATGAAAAAGAGGCGAGAAATGCTAGAGCGTTGAAAGCTATTATACGCGGTATAAGAGAGATGTGATAATAATTAATAGAAATAAATCCGAACAATATACATGTATGTAAATAACAATATAAAATAATAAATAATAATATATCTCGTTTATTATATATTTCACGTGGTACAAATGGGCACACGATGGCACGTGTGCATCAATGTTTTGATTTAAAAACGTTTATTAGTTGTAATAATTGCAGAAGTTGCAGTTGATACAAATATGAATTGAGCCTGAAAAAAATAATTTCGGAACTCTCTTTTAAGTTCGGTCCTAAAGTCGTTTCGAGTTCTTTACTCATCTCGAATGTCTAGTAACGGATTTGATCACACATTCGATGTTAGTTCTTTAGAACAACTCGAGGCACATATACAAAATGAAGTTAAAACTCTCAATTATTTCGTAGAATCATCTAATCTTTTTGGATGTTCTTTGCATGTCGTTTTGAGAATCTTTCCTGACTGGAAAAAAGAGGACCTGGAACTAGTGCAATTTAAAGACGGAATTACAAATAAACGTAAATAAATTCCCCCCCCTTTTTTTTTTTTGATATTTTCCTTTATTAAAGTGATAATTCAAAAATCTTAGTTATCAAGTGTACCAATAAAGCTCTTAATTTTTCTGTCTTAATTCGAGCTTATGGTAATAAATCTGAAGTTTTAATTGATAGGAAACAAGAAATTTATGTAAGATGCAATATATAACTTCTTTAAAAGTGTTTTTCAGAATTTAATTATTTTTTTTTTTAAAAAAAAGAACCTTGTTACCTTGTCGAGTCTAGGATTATCACCACCTCTTTACGGGCGTTTTAATAACGGGCTAGTATATGGTTTTATAGAAGGAACAGCATTTTCTGTTTCTGATTTAAGTGATTCATACAAGTCTTCATTGGTTGCCGAACATTTGGCCATTTGGCATAACGTGAATATTGTAGGAGAAAAGAAACCAAAGTTGTTTGTTACTTTAAAAAAATGGCTTAAAGAAGGTAATATATATATATTTTTCATTCACTCGTTTATTCGTTAGTTCGTTCATTTATATATATTTTTTTTATTTCTTTTTTAGTGCCAACTTCTTATGTCAACCCGGAAACTAACGAAAAGTTCCAAAAAAATTTCAATACAAAAGAACTTTATACAGAGGTATTATATATTATTATTATAATTTGGTATCTTTATAAATTTGTCTGTTGAATAAAATGATATAAATAATTTTTTTATTAGCTAATTAATTTGGAACTGGAATTAACGAAACTTAATTCACCCGTTGCATTTTGTCATAATGATCTCCTTTATGCTAACATTATCTATAATGGAACCACAGATAAAGTTTCGTTTATTGATTACGAATATGGATGCTATAGCTATCGAGGTTTTGATATCGGAAATCATTTTTGTGAATTCGCCGGGTTTGAATGTGATTATAGTTTATATCCCGATAAAAAATTTCAATTGCAATGGTTAAAACATTACCTTAACACATTTAATTCTGGTAGGCTTAACTTCATGAATTTTTTTTATTACGAAATTTCCAGTGTTAATTATTTTTTGGTATTATTAGCTAAAGGAGAAGTGTTGAGAAACAATGATGATGTCACAGATCATGAGCTTTCTACATTATATCGGGAAGTCAATAAATTTGCATTAGCTTCTCACTTTTATTGGGGACTTTGGGCTATGGTAAATATTAAAATTTTTTTTTTATATATTATTATTTGTTATTAGTATTCAAAATTAAAGAAATTTTATAATAGATTCAAGCCCAACTATCCGATATTGATTTCGATTATATGGAATACGCGGTTTTGCGTTTTAATGAATATTATAAACGGAAGAATGAATTTTTATCATTATAGAATTTTTTTTTTTAATTTAAGCATAATAAATAATTTCTTATTTTAAAAAAGATTAATAATGTTAAATTGTGAACTTTCCGATAAAATTTCAGGACTTTATTTGATTCTATTTATAATTTCATAACCTGTATTAAAAGTGTTGTATTATTTTAGCCTTATATCTCTAACAAGTAGATAAGATTCTTGTAATTCTTGATAAATTATCAGACAATTATTCTTTTAAATAAAAGTATAGATAGGTCATAAACTTGAAAGCTTATTCTCTATTCTCTTTAGCAGAAACATTTAACTTTCTTTGAATAGAATTTTTAATATAATTTTTTAAAAAAAAATTATTTAGTAATGTTTACTAGAAAAATGATATCAAATATTAAAATGCAATAAAAATTAAAATTTTAATAAAAAATGCCAAGAGTTTATCTAACAAACCTCCTATATAATAAAAATTAAATGAATCTGATTTTGGGCTTAATCTGATTACTACAATCTAAATATATTTTTAATAACATTAAAGAAAAGGATTATAATCAAGTAAATGAAATAATATGATCAGAAAAATAGAAAAAAATAAAAAGAATTTTATTATATTTAAACAATCATTAATTTTTAAAAAAAAAATTACAAGGAAAAATCATTAAAATATTATTAAATAAATGTATTTAAAAAAGAAACAAATTAATAAAATTACATTCTATTTAATAAATTTTTATAAAACTTAAAAAATCAAGAAAGAAAAATTTGTAAAAATATAGAAGGTTTGCTAAAAAAAATGGGTTTCACTAAATGACACTTTTATAAGAGTGTTATCCAGTTGTATTACACTATTACCTAGTTACTGTTAGACTGCTATCTCATTACTGTTTTCAGTGCTCTGTAGCCTTTTTATTACCTTGTAGCTATCTACTTGTTTTTATTATTCTGCAGTATTTTTATTGCTTTATAGCTATTCGATTAGTATCAATCTTCTGCATCTGAATGGATGTTAAATTCTATATTGGGGGTTGTTAGCCTTCTGTAACTGTTTAGATACTACTTGGTTTTATGTTAAGAGTGCTAGTCTTCTGCGTCTGAATAGGTTCTCAATTTTATATTAAGAAGCTTACCCTTTATGCCTGCTTGATTGCTTGTTGAAATGCCAAATTGTGATAAAAAAAAATGTGTCAGTGATATAGTAAATTTGTGATTAATTTTGGCTGATATTATATCATAATTTTGGCTGATCTTTTAGGAAGGTGATTTTAGGTTTCAGCTTGGTAATATGATAACATCATGATGATGTCATAGAAACTATTATAGAACTGTTGAGAAACTGGTAAGGAACTGGCAGGATGCCTATAAGTATACATGAAGTCGAAATGGATCATTTCGGATATCCGAAATGGTCGAAATGGTCGAAATCATTTCGACCATTGAA
>CAMKVN010002798.1:0-12301 GCA_946474995.1 Funneliformis geosporum
AACTATAATTTTTATATAATAATGATATTAATAAAATTAATATTTAATATTTTATTAAGAAATTAACACTTTTTTTTTAATTTCGCAGGCAAATTTGCCTGCTCTACAGTCTAAGAGATAATATATGGGTGGTGATCTATTAAAATTAAGGTACAGACCATATTATTTACTATATCTTCTATATCTTGTACCTCAATGTTAATAGCATACCACCTATATAGTAACATTAATATTATAATATTGTGTTTTATGCTTAGAATAATTCTGATTAACTAATTTTCTTTGTTTTTATGCTAACTTGATATTTTTATTATAATAATTTCTTTCTATATTGGCTTTAGACAGATGTTCTTTAAACCTTTTGAGCAAATCTTTAGCTTCTTCTTCTTAGCGAATATTATAATATAAACCATTTCTAAAATGTTGACAAGTATCACACAAATCAGTTTTTAGACTTATAATTTGAATCTTTAATATTAATTGATATCATAATTTTTTAAATACATCATATTTTAAGGATTTTAACTTGCTATCTTCTTTTAGATTAGCTAAAAAGTTTCTGTAGACTGATTTATAACTCATTTCAGCTGGTAAGAATATAATTAATTGAGTTATTTTATTAATACTTCTTTCTGAACTTGGTAATTCATGACCTCTGCATAATTTTTCAGAAAATTCTTTACTATTTCAGCAACATTTTTATCAATCACTATTTTAGTTTTTCATTGATTTATCTTTTTAATATTGCCATGAATTCTTAGTAGAAGACTATCAGATGATTTCTAATATTTTTAAATAAGTTTTACCAATCCCTAATATATTGAGATAAGTTTCTTGGCAAAGTAGTGTATTATGATCTCAATGATAGAAAGTTTTTTTATTAGATTTAATTTCTTTTTAAGATGTTTACTAATACTTATTGATCCACTATCTATTGCTTTAAGTTAAGCCATTAAAAATATATCTCATTTTGATTTGGTAAGAACTTGAAAAGATTTATATAATTCTGCAAATTCTTCTTTGAAAATTTTTAAAGAACAACTACAATTACAATCTTTTTCTAAAAAATTAATTGCTTTTTGATATTTATTAGAACTATAATATTTATTATTACTTTTCATATGCTGTTAACATGTAATTCTTGCGAACTACAACTGTTAGATAGGATATCAGAGTGTTGTTTCTTTTTAATTGTACAGTAATCTCAATGCTTTACAAATGTACTTATTACGACTAAATTCAAGTAAAAAGATTTATACGAAGGTTTTATGATTAACAATTCAAAAGGTATCGAGTAATATTTTTTCAAGTAAGATATTTATTAATAAAATAGAAAATAGAAATAAAAAGAATAAAAGATATGACAAGAGAAAAAAAAGAAAATAAAGAAACAAAGTATTAAACTAAGCATAATATAATAGGCTTGTTTGCCTCTTAAAAACTACTGGTATTCAAAACCATCTAAACTATTAATGAATCAGTTACGATCAAAGATTATGATTTCCCAATTAGTTCAAAAATAAAACTCATACCTTTTGTTTATCTAGTCATTAATCTAGCTGATTTGAGTAATACCTTGCAAACTGGTCAGCTTTCTATATTCATTAGACCAGAGTATTTTATTTTGTCAAATCCTACTTTTATATAGTCTAAAAAGCTATCTATTTATATAAAATATAGTATATAGAAAGATATAACTAATATGTCTAATATATTGTATATGTCATATATGTCAAATCTGTCTAATATATCTTATTTGTCGATCATGTCAGATATATCATATATGTCAGACATGTCAGCAATGTTAGATATGTCAAATTTGTCAGATTTATTGATCATCTGCGCTATGTAAGTCCTATCACATTTTATCTGTTCACAATACATATCACCCTATATATAACTTTATGTTCATTTTGTAGATTTTTATAATAAATTAAACTTAGATAAATCAATAAAATAGTTTTAAGCAAATGATTAAAAAAAGAGAAATTGAGAAATTGGGAGTTTAATTAACTGATTCTATGAAAAATAGTTGTAGTCTAAATTTAAATTATCCTATTATCAATGATTAATATAAGAAAATTAAATAGTAACTTTATTTTATTAAATAACAACAAATAAATATAAAAATATAAAAGTTTAATTTTTAGCATAATATTATATTTTTCTTAAATATTTAACAATTATTTGATTATACATGAAATGGTAATTAATTTCATATTTAATATTCATAATTACATCTTATATTTTTAGCAAAATAATTACCATCTCATTTAATCAATCTTTTTTAAAATTTGTATATACATATTTCAAAATACTTAAAACATTTTTTATAATAATAAAAGTTAATTTATACATTCCATATTAAATTGATTTTCATTTGAATTTTTTGTCTGTTTTTGAAAACTTGTCTGATAATTGTCAGTAAACAGAATCTTATAAAATTTGCATATATCATAGAGTTAAATAAAGAATAATCTTTATTAATTATACAAAGATCACTATATTAATAAATTTCTAAGTTTACTTTATGTATTATTTATTGAATATTTTAGTAACCTTCAAAATTGTGAATACTTTTAGCAGATAAGCGTAATTTTGTTATATAAAATAAATATAACAAATGAATCTATTATACATTATATATGAATTTTGTAAAAAGTGGATAATTTTATTATTTAAATGTCATTTTTCTATTTTGTAAGAGTTCGATTCTTATTTAAATAAGGATTATTTTTTCATCTTAATACATCTTTTTTTATTCTTTGTATTATCTTGCATTATTTTTTTTTATTTTATATATCAATATCTATAAAATTAACTATTAATAATAATCAAATAATAACTTATTTCTAATAAACTTAAAATGTAATAACATTTTTGAGTCTTTCTCATCTACTGGAAATAATCATTTGTCTAACTTGCTAAATTTATAAATTTCAAAACCAATCTAATCTATTACATATATATTTAACTTGATTTCTGATAATTAAAATATTAGTATAAGTATGAAATTTATATATTAACTTTTTATTATTTTTATATTTATACCTACCAATTTATAACTATTCATATACAATTAGCTTTTTATGTTGTTCATCATTCATATAATGATTGTCTTAGAAGAATTGATTGAGATTATCCTATAGTATTACCATCAATTTTATTTTATTAACATACTGCTATTTCCTGCAAGAAGGCGAGTATTCCAAAAAGACTAAGTTCTCTGGTAATTTCTCTAAATTATTTTAAATTTATTTAGCATTTTGATCAAAGTATCTTTTATATCTACTTTATATCCAACTTTTGCTCTTAAAAAAGGATTATTTTTTTATTTTGTATCTTATTTATCAAAATTACTTGGATTTCATCCCTAATATTTAAAATAAAAAATCACTGTATTATCATTTGAAATTCTTTTAAAAGAAATATTGATTTATTTACCAAGTGTTTTTAATATTTATTGATATAAAATGTCAAAAAATAATTCACATCTTCAATTTTTTCTCTATGCATATCATTTGAAGTTTTGACATCTTGTTTTTGCTGAATGATAATCCAAATGAAAACATCTTATTAGTAAAAAATAATTTAAAGAATATATTCAATATATACATACATAAATTAAAATATTAATGTTCAAATTTTTAACAGAATCATTTTTGTTAACATTTTCACAATTGTTATTGAAATATTTTTGGATGTAACTTGAAGTGGAGATATTGTTATTCCATTGGATTTTATTAAAAAAATCCAGTGATAATTTTTGGATTTCTTTATCCTTTATTTTAAAACCTTTAATACTCTCTCTAGTTAAATCCAGTATGCAGGATTAAAAATTAGTGAATGAATATATTAATGAGTATGAAAGGATCATACTTTAAAATAATAACGCTAAACTTACATTAGCACTTAGTATTTGTTTTTAGTATTTACAAAATAATTTAATAATATTTAGATCAATAATTTCCTATTAATAAGTTTATTTAAACATGCATTCATTAAACATTTATATCAATCTTTACTTCAGAAGTTCTATCATCAGTATTTTTCAATGATAATGAAATTTCATCTGATAATAAAGTTTTATCAACATTTTCAATGATAGATTCTTCATTAGATCCATTAAGACTAAGTATAAATTTAACACTTTTTTGCATTTCATTATCATATATTATACTGCTTACTTGTTTTTTTTTTCTTTCTGATGTATTTTCAACATTAATACTAGTTTTGCAAAAACCTTTTTCTGACTCTGTTACATTTCCTTCCAAATCATAATTATTCATTGTTAGACAAGGTGTATAATCATTCAACCCATTATTTTTGTCTGATTCTAATTTTTGAGTTATGAATTAAATATGATAACCATATTAAAACAGATTATATCTAAAGCAGGGTTGGCAAAAGACCTTGAAATAACCTTGAAATAACCTCAAATGACCTTATTATTATTATAAATTTCAAGTCAAATGACCTTATAATTTGTCATCACTGATCTAAAGAGCCCAGATGCAGTATGCTAAGAACTATAATACTCACATCTTTATACTCAGAATTACTTATCTGTACTTTAATAGTTTTATCTTCCATGACACTTAATCCAGCATTTGTATCATATAAAATCTATGATAATATATGTTTGTTAAGTATTTGTTTGCATCATTATAAACAAACTTATGCTACTCACTTGTCCAAATTTTAGTTCTTTTTCAAGCAAAAAATTTTTTATTTCTTTCTGATTTCTGATTGATGGATTGAGATTTTAAAAAATTTTTGAGCCTTATTCTTTGCAGATTTAAGGTTGTTCTTTTGTTGAATTTTTTTGTATAAAGCAGATCTTAACGAATCTATAAATTCTTCAAAACATTCATCAGTTAAATTGATCGAATCCGCAACATAACGCATTATATTTATCAAACTCCAGCTGTTTCTTCTAAATATTTAGAAATCAAGTAGTCAAAATCCATCCTATTTAAAAAAAAAAGTTAATACCAGATATGAAAGAGGAAAGAAAAAATCTGGCTAAGAATAACGTTTTCTGGTGAAGAAGCTTAGGAGTATGCTATAAAGAAACAATCCCCATAAAGGATTACATCAATAAAAGAGTATCCATGTCTTCTCACCAGGCATCGGCTGTAGGAGTCACCAAGCATATTAAATATGTGGTTAAGCGCGTACAGACGTAGGAAACATTATACTGAATATACTAGAAACAAGCCCCTGGAGTTGGCTACAAAGAAGCAGTTCCTTGCATGATCACGTCAATGAGAGTATCCACAAAACTTGTTCTAAGCAGCGGACGCAAGGGTCACAAAACATTGTTTTGCTACGCTATACGGACACCGGATATTATGAATCCCAGATATTAATATAAGATATGTAACATTTTTCATACTTTCCTTATTTAATTACATTCGATTTGAACAGTAACAAGCCCAGAAATTTTTTGAAAAAATTTAATAATCACATTATTAAATTTTGATCCCTATGTTCACTTTGTCTGGTTTTGTTGCAGCATGCCCATATTTTAAATAAATAATTTGATTATAATATTATTATATTGAGCTTTTAATAAATAAAAGTTCAAATCTTTATATTAATACTAATTATATAAAATATAAATTGTTTTAAATTATAAATAATATATATACGAAATCGGGAATATTTTATTATCTTGTAAAAAAGAATCTGTAATATTCTTATATTATAAAATATTATACAAAATATTTTTAATAAAATAAAATTATTACATTTTTCGGGCTACCTTTTATTTGTTTTTTTTTGAGTCTAGGCTAGATGAATTGAATTCTAAACAAGAATCGGAACTATTTTAGTATTCTTTATCTTATGAACTTCTCTTCTTCCAATCTGTAGTGAATATGAGATTTGGAATTACATATAATTATATCGAATGTATTCAGTAATACTAAAATTTGGATTTGGAGGTCAAAACAAATATTGCATCACACGAACATTTCTGGAGGTGCAGTGTCGCAAAACTTAATTTATCATCTACGCTTGTCTTTCGTTAAACTTTTTAAATTTAATCTTCTGAATTGGATTCAAAAGTTGATACATGTTTCATTTTATTTAATTGCAATAAAATACAATTTTATTTTTAAAGTATTTAATATAATCATTTATTTTATTTTATATTTTGACGTTGAAGATAAAGCTCTTCGACCCATGATTTTACAAGAGGATGAGTAAATTTCCCCCTTGTATTTTCGAAAAATTCAGTAAGATCTTTTTTGTCCGCTATAAATAGGAGATTTATGCGTTAAATTACTATAATATATTAATAAATATTAAAAAGCATGTCTAAAATAACTCACATTTCTCATACTCAAAAGCTTGTAAGATCATTTCAAATTTATCCAAATCCTTTACGAATTTTGCTTCCATCGTTTCACCATTTTCATATTCTTGCCATAACGAAAATATCTCTTGAGACTGTAAAGAATCCTCAAGTAATTCTTTACAAATATATTGCATTGCCTCCTAAAAATTTTCACAAATAAAAAAAAGTATTATAATCATGATTTTGAAAAAAAGGAAAAGCAGATTTTTTTCAAAAATACTTACCATTTCTCTTCGATTTTTTTCTTGTTTTGTGACCCCTTCAAATGGCGTTATATCTCCCTGAATGAAAGAATGATCAAATTCACCTTGTGACATGTTAATAATACAAACATTATATTATATCGACAACTTACCACTATACCTTCAGCTAAATCATGAACTACAGTCATTTTAACACACCTAATCAATAAATCAATAGATTATATTAAATCTAAAGCTTTAAATTAACGTGAGATCGTTTTCGCTTACTTATTCTTATCCAGCTTATCGTCATTCGACAACAATGCTAATATAGACATTCTATGCATATGATCTGATATCGATTCGGGATTCTCAATGTTACTAATAATCCATCCAGTACGTTTTGTTTTCTACGAATTGAAATATGAAATTTTAAGCCGTTTATTCTCAATCAACAAAAATCGTGATTTTATTTACCTTTAACTTCTCGATAATGTGAAAAAATTCAAGTAATTTTGTAAAATTACCAACAGATGTATTGATATTGTTTTCCATCCTAGATAAATTGATTAGTTATATGGTCATACTTTGAAATCAGAAAGCTATTTATATTACTTTTGTCGGCGTATCGAGACTATATTTAGTTAATAATCTCAAGAAAATCTCCCGTGAAAATTTTTTTTTTAAATAAATGATGATCACGTGTTTATTTGATAGATGTTGGATCCCAAATTGGAATGGCATTTCGGTTATCCCAAATGATAATATCCCAAATGTCACTTCGGATAATGGGAAGATGTAACTGTCCGTGTAATTGAAATTCCTTCATTTCATGAATTTAGTTTCTTGATGCTATTAGGTATATAATTTTTCTATTCCAACTATTTTGCTAAAAGCAACAAACAATATCACGTGGATCAGGTAAAGACCCAGACTCATGTTTTCGAACTGCGGCAAAACCACGAGTGAGGATCTGACGGAAAATATTAATAATTAATTTTGTTCATTTTATGGTGTGATGGCGTGATGGTTTTAAATATCCAGTATTAACTATGACTTTGCATTCTTAGAATTAGCACTGGTCAGTGTTGGATTTGGACATATATAAGTTTATATGTCCAAATAAATAAATGTCCAACACTGGCCCGGGCCTAATATCAATCTGAAGAAGATATCAAACATACAGTTGAAGAGCTCATGATGTTATCATGATTAAAATAAAGCAACGCACCAGCTACGATTCCAGTATTTATAACAGTAAGTAATGGCAAGAGGATCTCAATTTAGTAATTTTTGTGTTCTAATATTATTGCATAAATAACCGAATAGTTACTGGTGCATTTAATAAATCCTATAATGTTAGGTTATGTACTTTTTAGTATAAACTCAAATCTTTTAGAAAATAAATTTAAGGTATCTTTATTTAGTATGACTTCTCAACATCCGGAAATCCCACCAATCTTCAACTTGGGCAAAGAGTTATCATTCTTCAACATGCATCCTTTTTCACGGTGTGCCAGTTAATGTTTGAATCCGTCACTTTCTCAACCTAACCTTGTTGTTAATTTACCTAACCCAATTACCATTACCTTCAGTTTGCCATTTTATATTGCGATGTCTAGATATTGATCTTGCAAATCGCGCCTTTATTGATCAATTCAATCTATCTATGATAAAATTATAGCGTCCAAGGATAATAAACTACAATAGATTTACGTTTTTTAATTTGAAATTATATTCATATATTAATTAAAATATGTAGTTGAAATATTGTTACCAAGGTAAATTATTTAAAAATTAAAAGAAGGAATTACCTAAGTAAAATTAACGTGTTAAAAATAAAAAAATAATATTCTTAATTTTTTATAAATCGTATAATTTATTAGTACTATTAAAAATTTCAATATCGTTCGTATTTATTCTTTATTTATCACTACTCTAAACATAATTAGGATGGGATTATTTTTTATTCATTATCATCATCTTTTGACTCCAAATCCGCTTCAACAAATAATTCATTGTATATTGATGGTGTTAAATGAGTACCTCTGGTACCAAGTATTCCTATTGTCGCAGAAACATTATCATCATCATTTTTTTTTTTTTTTTTGGTGGGAAGCTTTATATAATCGTTATTAATTTTACGGATTTATACAAGTACAAAAAGTAAGATAAGAAAATAGCCAAAAGTTTCCGAACACAAATTTTGTGACATCGTATTTCTCAAGATGCACCGATCAGAATTAGTTCAAAATTTGATATAACCTTGATATAATCTCACTCAATAATATATCAAAATTTCATTTAATTTGAATCTGTAAATGCTAAGATATTTATATAAATGTAAATGCATAAATATTTTAATTATACAAATCCCAGCTAAAAGTTTCGAAATACTAAATTTTACATCATATATCACAAGATTTACTGATTAGAATTAGATCAAATTTTCATATAACTATTTAAAATATAATATATCAAATTTTTATTTAATTTAATTACTAGAAGCTGAAATATAACAATATATAAATAATTTAAATTATAGATTTTTAAAAATAAATATTAAAGATATTTTCTAAATAAAATTTTAATATATAATAAATAAATATATTATTTATAAAATATCAAAATTTACAATGATTTGAATTATTGGATGTTAAAAATATTTATATATATTTGATGCAAATAATATATTATAATAACAATAATATAATTATCTCCTGAATTAGCTTAAATTTTGATTTTTATAAATAATATTATATATTAAAAATTTTATTTAATTTGAGTCATTAGATATTCAGAAAATCTATTTAATATTCTTTTAAAACTTTAACTAAAATTTAAAATCAAAATGTTTATGCATTTAAATTTACATAAATATCTCAGCTTCTACTCTTTCAAATTAAATAAAAATTTAATATATTATAGATTAAGATTATTTTAAGATTATATAAAATTTTGAACTAATTTTGATCATTGTATCTTGAGAAATATGATATCAAAATTAGTATTCAGAGAATTTTAATTGGAATCTGTATCTAAAAAGTAAAAACTAAATTATAATCAATATCAACATTGTATTATTATAGACTAAAATTAAGTTAAATTATAATAAAGAATTAAACAGAATTAACTGTCTAACATAAGAGACATAGTTACTTTCTGACTAAAAATTTGACTAATTAGAACCTAAATTAACAAAGTTAATAAATAAAGTTAGAAGAAAAAATGAAGTAATATGAGATGTTAAGAAGAAACTAGAGTGATTCAAAGATTGAAATTAGTTTTATAATCATTATTGATAGAGCTTTGAATCAGATCAGGTCAATCTGTGATCTGACCTGACCTGACCTGAAAAATCCAGGTCAGGTAGACAAATTTTCAGGTCAACATTAGGTCAGGTTAAGCTTATGAACTGACCTGATAAAATTCAGTCAACCAATCAAATTAATAAAATAAAATATTTAAAATAATTTTTTTTGATCTATTTTTTTTTAAAAACATCTTTAATTTTATTTAATATACTTTTTTTTTATATTTTAATAAAGTTGTTAATATAATTATTTTATAATTTATTATAATCAAAAAGTTAAATTTTAAATTATAAACATTTTTTGCAATTACATTGTTTAACAAATTAATTTTAATTCTTTTTATCTGTTCAATTATTTTAAAGAGATATTTGAGCACTTTGGTCAAAAGAAATCAACTTTTATCGTATAAGTAAAGTTTTTAGCAGATTAGAAAATATATGCATATAAAATTTTATTATAATTGGATTAATAGTTATAAAGTTATAAATATTTTTCGTAATTATATTATCTCACAAAATATTTTTATTTTTTTTTATTCGTTTAGTGAATTCAAAGGGCAATTCAAGATTTTGATCAAAGGAAATCAATTTTGATCGCATAAGTAAAGTTGGTCAGTAGATTCGAAAATATGTGAATATAAATTTTTATTATAATTGGATTAATGGTTTTAAAGTTATGCACGTTTTTCATAATTGTATTATCTCACAAATTTTTTTATTTTTATTTTTTATCTATACAGTGATTTTAAAGAGATATTTGAACACTTTGGTCAAAGGAAATCGACTTTTGTTACATAAGTAAAGTTGCTCAGCGGTTTCGAAAATATTTGCATATAAATTTTTATTATAATTGGATTAATGGTTATAAAGTTATGAATGTTTTTCATAATTAGATTAGCAGTCACCTGATTTGCAGATTTATCGTAACTTGTAATTTTAAATTCTGCAGTTAAAATAATTATATTAGTATTTTTTTTTTGAAAAATAATCAAATATAAAAATGTATCAATACTTTTTTATATTTTTTAAAAAAAATATTAAACAAAATTAATAATTATTTAGTTTCCTTTTTTAGACAGGTCGGGTCAGGTCAAGTCAATTACCTGACCAGACCTGACCTATTTGGAACTCTAATTATTAATGTTATGTAAGATTTTTCATTTGATAAATGAATTACATCATTGTATTCAGATAGTCTATAATTTATCAAAAAGGTCATAATAAATAAATGAAAGAAGTGAATTAGTTACTGCAATATTGTTAATGATATTATTAATAAGAGAGACGAGTTTGCAGGGCATAAGTCTTCTGATTATGTCTATAAAAAATATGTCATTATTTCATTTAATAGAAGAACAGATTGACAGTTAGCTGATTTGATATACAAAGTTGTCATATAATGCATTACAGTTCTTTAAATGACTAAGATTATAGAAAAGAGTTCTAAAACAATTGTAATATAGAAATATTATTTTTAGAATATTGCCAAATATAATTGAAAGATTTATCAGTAAGTATGCAGTTAGAACAAGTAGAACAGATAAAGATAGTTGAATATCATTTATGTAGAATATGAAATATAGGCAGCACTTTAAGAAGAAGTTAATATCTGTTTGTAGTTATTATATTATTACCATTTAAGATAAAGGTAGTAATTATCCAATTGATATTAGCATCACTATAATATATAAAATAAGGTAAATTCATGAAAGCTTCGTCCAAGCAGAATGTCTGAATAGTTTAACAAATTGATATAATGATAAAAGAATAATGTTATTATTTTGTTAGATATTAAATTTTATTTTCAAATGTTTTTATTGAATGATAGAAGTAAAATATTAGCCTTTGCAAGGGTGTTTCATATTATTTTTATTACAGAATGAGATATTTGCAATGTATTTTGATTGGTCAATTAAGTGTTTTGATACTATAACATCAGTAAATGAATTTTAAGCATTGAAAAGAAGATCAATAACAAAGGAGATTTTTTGTTAAGAGTATTTTCTATATTTACTTAATTTTATAAAGGTCGTCGGTATGAGTTTTGACTTTTTTGAAAGTAATATTTATATTTTAGTAGTGATCAATCTTTTCAAAAAAAACTATATCAGAAAATATTTAATTTTAAATAGTAAGTTAGTTCTCTGAAAATGTATGACTCATTATATTACAAAATTTGTTATATGGGAGATTTACTAGGAAAATGGTGCTCTGAGACTAAAAAATTTTTTTGAATAAATTAAAAAATCAAAATAAACAAAAAATTAGCTTTAAATTTAAGGCGATCTATTTTTAGGTCATGTGATATATGTTATATGATATAAATTATTAGCTAAATACTTTTTAAGATGTAATTTGTTGATCCTTTCCTAAATGGTACATTAAACATGTTTATTATTTCCAAAAATCTATTTCTAGATTTACTAAGTAATAACTTTCAAT
>CAMKVN010002799.1:0-12295 GCA_946474995.1 Funneliformis geosporum
AAGCACACGAGAAGTATATGCAGTAATTTTTTTAGGCCGTCCATTTCCTCCAGCATGCTTTATTGAACCATTTTTTTTATTTTTTGTATGTTTCTATAAATTGTTGATAGTGGAATATTCGTTAATTTATGTAATTCTTTGGCATTATGAATGCCATTATTCCACAAATGTAATAGAGTTTAATTACAATTTTTTTTCGTTAGGGAAGACATTTGGTGGGAATTTTTTCATGAAAAAAGGAAGGGTGCACAATATTTATTTTGTATCAGGTGATACAAATTTGATCTTTATTTATTTTAGTGAATGAAAATCATTTTGTGTCATGTGAAATTTTCTCATTTTTTTTGTCTACACGCAACACAGGACATACTTTAAAAGCAAATAGTATGGACAAAAACATATGAAAGGCTGAGGGTCTCGCAATTTTGAGATCGCCAGGCATAAGACCAATGCTTAATATCATAATTTAATAATCGGCAATTAGGAATGTTCCCCCATGCTTATCTGACATGTATAGGAAAAAATTCATAGTGTAATCGAATGGAAAATCATTTTACCAAGAAAATCAACTAGCATTTTAGTTGATAAAGTTTAGGAAATTTCCTATTGATTATCTTGAATAACCAAAATTTTTAATTTCGTATGATTCTGAATTACGTTTATCAATGGATAAAAAAAATACTTTCAGAAACTTAATTCCCCTGAAATGATCCGCTCATCTTTCTTCTTTAGCTTGTATTCACAATCCATTTTTTTTCTCATTCAATCTAACAACGTGATTATTCCAAATTTCTTATATAAATAAGAAAGAAAAGTGCTTATTAAAAATTATTAAAATTATTTTAAAAAACACATTAAACTTACTATGCGACGTCCTATTTCTTTCACTTTTATTATCATTGTAACCATCTGTAGCTTAATGAATATCATAGCTTTGATGCCAGCCACTGAAGGTAAAAAGCTCTGAAATATTTATTAGTTTCTAAATACAGTGATTTAATTTATTTAATAATATATATAGCATATGAGGTTCTACTTAGGAATTGGGGTGGTGATGATAAAGGTAATTATATCTGATTTTCTTGAGCTAAATTCCATGAGTGATTTGATATCATGTATATTTTTTGATTTTAATTTAATTTTATTTATGTACAGCGTATTGTTGTGTTTGGGAGGAGGATGTTAACCACAAAATCATAACTTTTATTCCTCCAAATATTCCAAATAAACCGTCATATTATTATTGTTCCGGTTGTGCGACCTTTAATGGTATGGAACGATTTCATGCGGATTTAAGAAATGGTATTCTTACTTATCATACGTTAGATAATACTACAACATACTGGGTTACTCTTGGCACCGATTATGATTGGTCAACTTTAGGTGGTTATAACAAAGATACCTGTTTCCACGTATATGGTACAGAACACAAAGCAGAACTTAATGAAGCACCTTACGAAGAATGTGAAAAAATCAGAGATTCATAATAAGAACGCATATCTTTACAAAAACAATGCATCAATCATTGGTCTTGTATAATTTACTTTGCAGAAACTAATTACATCATGAAAAAAAATACTCTTCAATATCAATATTTATTAATAATATGTATCATGGGCTACGTCCCAAACATTGTATTTATTTAGTTAATAATCCTCTATTCTATCTAAATTAATCTAGCGTGCAATGTGCATCCAAATAATTACTCATAATTGATTCAACTTTCACTTCCCGATATTTAATAAAGAAATGTTTTACCTTTATTAGATTCTTGTATTGAAATTTCTTGGCAAAGTTCAGCCGGGGTGCCCCGGTCAAAAAACACATTTTTTTTATTTTGAATGCTTATTATATACATTGTATTAGTTATATATAGATCATGTCATCCGAGCTTGAATTATTGAAACAGCGTATCACTGAACTTGAAGCTAAGAACGACAAGCTTGAGGCTGTGAATGACGCAGGGCAATAGCTCTATTAGTAAATATTTCGAGTACATAAAACTTTATGCTATGCTCACTGGTAAAGATTTGGATGATGTAGACGTTAAAGTAAAATTCATCAGTGGATTATCATCCGATAATAAAAAGCGCGCGCAGAAGAGTTTGGGTTTAAAAAACCTTTAAAGAGATAGTCAAATATTTAGTTAGAGATCCAACACTTTCTACCGAAATACAGAAATACAAAGTGGGGGAGCTGAAACAAGGTAATGAATCGGTAAGGCCGTAAGGGTATTTTATCAAAAATTAGAAAGGCTTAGAAAGCTTTCCGGATGTGATGAGGAAAAAATTATTTTGCGGAATTTCAAGAAGTCAAATTATGGGGGATGAATCTTCCTTTGGATGAGTTGATAGAAAGGCTTGAAACAGAATAATATAGAGTGCCGATCACCAGCTCGGAAGAATTTGCTGAGCCACAGATTGTGCGACAAAAAATAGGTGGATCACTAGACAGGTTTGTGCGACATATTAATTTTTGCATATATTCGAAAAAGAAACTTTATTAACCTTTATTCTTTATTTTTTCCCCAAACAAATGTGAGAAAATGTGAAAGGGCGTCTAGTCGCAACGCAGGACCTACTGTAAAAGTAAATATTAACGTCAAAAGCATATGTTATGAAGGGCTGAGGGACTCTCAATTTCGAGATCGCCAGGCGTAAAACTAACTATGTCTTTCCGGTAGATCTACATGTGAAAAGGTATGAAAATTTCACTTACATGTGCTTTCATAGAGCTCTTGGCATCATACAACAATGCTAATTACGCCTCATACCTCCTTACCTTTTTCCTAGTAATATATAAAGCATGTAGAGGTATGCGGAAGTTCAGCCAACTTTACTGCGAAAATTTTTAAGGTATGTATATGCCAGAAGTTGTGTATGTATGGGAGCGAGTTTTTTCTCACTATGGGTTCTTGCATTTAGGAAACAAAATGACTGATGAAAACATCACTCTCAATTGTCTTATTGTTCCTATAGGAAAACTCATGAATATTCCTTGTATTAAAGTAATGCAAGCGATTACAATTCGCAAAAATAAAGGTTATATCGACCTCCTGACTGCAATTCAAAGCAGACTGGGAGCACCGTTTAATAAAACTCTCTCAAAATTTGTATAATTCAAGCCGGAAGCGCTATTGAAAAGGAAATGGATGTGTATAGGGATCCTATTTCCAATTATTTTACTGAGGAACCTAAAGCAGAGCACTTCCATATCACTGTATACCCTCGGTCAGAATAATCTTCTGTATCATGTAGCGATAGCCGTTAAGGCGCTTCGCATAGTCGCAAATTTTATGTATTGTAGGCCGACTTCCGGCAACTTTTATTTATTTCATAAATAAAGTATTATTTTATCGAACGTATATGAGAAAGGGTCACGTGTAATGATGCAAAACCTGTGCCACATAAAAACCTATATTAATGCCCAGTATTCCCTTTCCCGAACAGAAATAAAATTTTATCTTGCTCCGGAAAGTAACACTATTTTTTTGTCCGAGCCTAATATCCCTATAAAAACGTAACGCTATGTCTACCTCAACAGCTGAACACGACTCTTACCTGGTCGATAACTGGGATACAGAAACCCTTATCGATTTTTTGAAAGAGCAGAACCTCAAGCTCGATGACGATGACTTGGGAATACTCCGCAACGAAAAAATTGACGGCCCTTCCTTCCTTGATATGACAGAAGAAAAGTTTAAGCAAGCTGGCTTGAAAATGGGCCCGGCTATGAAACTCGCAAAAGAGGCCAAGTCCCTCAAAGAAAAGCCGAAGCGTGCGTTCTCCTCATACCGTAGTTTGGAGGAAGTGTTAGAAAAATACGGCATTAAAAGTAATGCATAACGAGCATCCCTCAGTTCATACCAGGTAAATTATGCCAACTTTTTTTCGTTATAAATTTCCATTGACTTACACATTCTCCATTTATAGTCCCCCACCCAATCGATGAAAAATCTCCAGAGTTTAAGCTCTGCATTGATGACATTCTTCGTAGGATAAAAACATGGGGCCAGTCGTAGATAGTAATGAGGCTATGCGTTGTGAATACATTTCTACAATCCTTCATACTGCTGTCAGCATCCTAGGAGGATTGGTAATCTTGCCTCAGATGAATGTATCTGGTGAAGAAAGTTCCGGCCGTGTAGATTATGCGATCAAGAAAATACTGGATGATTTGCTCGAAGAAATAATATGCATAACCGAAGGAAAGCAAAACCAGCCGGGGAAAGGTGTGGCACAAAATCTAATGCAATGTCGAAGTTCGTGTGAAGTAAGTAATACCATGTCTAGCCTCCATTCGACTATCCTTCTATCAGAATATACTAACAAATCCTCATCTGTAAACATAGATGAACTTAGATACGCTCAAGAAAAAGCGTACGCATTCGAGGAGTATGAATATGTCTATGGTATCGTCACAACAGGTGAGAAAATGACTCTAGTGAATCTGTTTTTTTTTTATTCCTCCAGTCTTTTGCATCACTAACTTGTTTTATAATTTCTTAGCCACGGACTGGTATTTCATCCTACATAGTACCGAGGCTATCTATTGTACGAGCAAGACTGAGTATCGCATCTCTCTGACTGAAGACGCACTCAAGGACTCAACCGATTTACGTAAGAACGTGAGGAGGATTTTAGAGGTTATAGTGGGCTTATTAAAGGATAGGGTATCGGCTAGTGAAGAACCTGCAAATAAGAAGCGTCGTGTAGAAGAGATAATCAAGAAAAAATAATTAGCCGTAATTAGCATAGACGTCATGTATCACGGGCACAGTCCCGAACAGTTGTATTTATTTTTCGCATGTATTAATAAAAAAACTTTCTTGGCAAAAATGATCTGCGTGACAATTTGTCACGCGCACATGATTTTTTATCTATTACTATACTAACTCGAACTTTTGAATTATTCCATCTCGTATAAAAAAAATCTTATCAAACATGCAATCTGAGATCGATTCGTTGAGAGAAGTAAATTCGAAGCTCTTAGCCGAGATTACAGAACTTAGAAAGGAGAATGCTGAAGTCAAGGCTGAGAATGTGAAGTTAAAGCATGCTTTGGAAGAACATGAAGCCAGATTCACGAACCTAGAACAGAAAGATAAAGAAAAGACCACCCTTATTGCTAAATTAGATGATGATATCAGGGAAATCAAACAGGAACAAAATGCTGTTAATATTTCGGCACAAAGCAATACACCCATACCAAAGTCTCCAATTCATCCAATAACTTCACAATCATCTATTTCGCCATCTATTGAGGGGATTTCAAAGCAATCGGATTACTCTGATCATTCTATTGAAAAGAATAATGCTGACCCGGGGTCTCGAGAGAGACCGCCCCCTATATCTCAGGATTTCGATTCAATACCTTTAGATCAAACTAATAAACCTTCCGTTGTAGACCAGTATGATACTACCGAATCTAAATCATTGGAGGATGATAGAGAGACGGATTCTTTCTTAGATGGGGTGCATAGGAAGAAGGTTAGTAATGAGATAAGGGAGAGAAAGCGGAAAATAAAACTTCAGCATGAATTGACTACCCAGGACTCATCCTCAATTACTCCCGTCTCATCCTGTCCACTCACTAGTTCGTGTTCAGAGAAAGATGACGAAAAACTATGTTTGAAGGAGGGAGATAAGCAGAACACTCCGTCACATCAAAAAATCCTCTATAGGCAAAAAGTGGAGCAAGGTTTAAGACAGGAACTATCATCCTTTTGCAGTAAAGACAGCGATGGCATGGTTTTTGACATTCAGATACCCGAATTCTCCTTAGAAGCGATCCTAGCAGGGTCTAGTAAAATTACAGCACAAACCATAGTCGATCTATTTAATGTAGCAATGAAGGTCAGACATAAGGAGATATTATGCTGGTATTGTTACTATAAAGCGTACGAGGATTGAATTAGGGATGTTAAATCTACAAATAAGATTGACGACCAATCGGCAAGGACATTGGTATACAGCGAAATCAAATCCCTTCTTCCAGACATTACTGACGTGAACTTGCGTAAAATCACTTCTAGAGCTAAAAAAGTTTATATATTATTCGAGGGGATAGGAATAGATAAAATTCAAGCAGTTACCTATAGCGCAAGTGCTATTTCAAGTCTGATAGAAATTCAGATCCAAGGCATTATAAGTTGTTTTCCCAAGACTTAAAAGTCTTCTACGGATGATACAGATGAATGCCAAAAAATGATCAGCGTGACAAATCGTCACGCGCACGTGACTGAATCTTCTGAGAAAAGCGTCCCAACCGCACCTTTAACACACATCTCTAATTCTTCAGGTCCGGAAATGATTTCATCAATCACATCTAAAGCAAGTGTTCCATCCGCATCTTCTCGAACGCCGATTCCTAGGACTGATCCAAATAAGATGGAATGACTTTATCAATATGCCGTTGAACATGGTCTCGATCCAGAGAAATTTTCGATTGTTACGGAAGCTGAGAAGAAAAAATGGGACCGTGAACAGTTCCTAACTGCCTTGGAAAATGATAAGAAATTATATCGTAAAGTAATAGAGAGAAAGAGAGATGATCCCCTTATGATCGATCCTAGAAAATATTATCCATTTCTAACAGATCGCGATAGATTGATTGGTGAAGAGCTGATGCGACGTAGTATGATAGAGCGCCGTTTTAAAACTGGATGGTTAGATGATAATATAAAAAAATGGGAAGATACTCATACCCAGTTTATAGAAATCTTTGCCTTAACCTAGGTTAAGATATTATCTATCGAACTACGTCATGTGTGATCGATCACCTGAAATGCGCAGTACGATATCGGGTAATTTCTTGCTGAAGAATAGGGGCTGTATTCGCATTTTTTCTGCGCAGAAGGATATTGGGCTGTGAAGATTAAATCGTATAGACCAATAGAATCCGAGCTCATCATATTTTGAAAGACTTAAACCTTCCACAGGATGAGCTAGCGCGTCCAATAATGCATTGTGTTCTGATACTCCAAATGCATCAGATCTAAAAAATGCATCAAATAATACATTTTTTGCTTGTTCAGATAAATTGGGAAGGCGTCTGGTAAATAGTCTAAGAAGGATATTACGATGACGAGCCAACCGAGCTTGAAGAAGTTTTTCCCATGCATCTTCTCCATAACGGGCTAAATAATCCCATCCGTCATACATTTCGTCATCATCGGTCTCGAATTCATCCCAATCATCATCGGCATCATCATCTTCCTCAAATTCATCTTCACCAACAACTATCTCTGGTTCTTCATCATCTATTAATCCTAGAGCCTTCAAAAGTTCGTAATCTCCATCCACAATACTAATGTCAGAATCGATTAGTAAGTATTGTTCCATAGCTAATATAATACTCTAAATTTACTTATCTTTAATTTGGTGTTCTAAAGCCTCCTCGATTAAAAGCAGTGGGGAGTTGCTTAAGCAAGCTGGTCGAAAATAGATTGCATAAAAATCAGGTCGGATAGAAGGATTAGAGATGTTTGTAATTATCGTCGAAATAATCATGTGAGGAAATCGATCACCTGAAATGCGCAGTACGATATCGGGGAAATTCTTGCTGAAGAATAGGGCGTCGTTAAAAAGAAATTCAAAAATGGAAATAGAATCTAATTAGCAGTACGTAATCCAGCATGGGTGGTTTATCATCTACTGTTTTTACAGATCTTGATCCATGATGTAGATTCTTTATTTCGATTTTTTTTTTGCAATAGGGGTATATCGGCCAATCTAGATAATAAACAGTATATTTTATTAGATAAGCTTGTGCATATTTGCAAATCGTGAGGGTACAAGGGATGTAAAATTTACGCCAATGTTCCCGATATTTTTTCGCAAAAATATTCATGCGGATATTTCTGATTTTTTTATAAATACCCTCTCCTCTGCCTTTGAAATGCTTTTTTGACAATGATCTACCTTTTTATATCAAACTGCGCAACGAACGAAAAGAAGTCCTTTTTTCTTATATAATCGAAGCAAGAAAAAAAATCTAGATAGATATTTAGTTCTTCCTTTGGTCTTTCTTTAGACAAAAAATGAAATAAGAGAATAGGACTTTATAATATAGATTATTCACATACTGTAACTACATAATAACAAAGCTACCTAACGAATATTTCAATGAATTTTTATTAATAAAAAAGTTTTCTCTTGCGTAAGGCCTCACGGCTAAGCATTTACGAAAAAATATTATTATCATTATTATTCGTTGTTTGAATATGTTGTGGGAATATGGGGGAATGGGGATGCCACTAACTTTTTTCGTCTTTAGATACAGATGCCAAGACTAGATCTTAACATTTTTTTTTCAGAAATAGGGGTATAGACATGATATCATTTTCACAATTATTCCAGGCCTGTATTTCGACGCGGGTTCTCTCTTCTAATTATACTAGTATTAATGGGTGATTCTTTTGGGATCTTTGCCGTGGAACTGACAGTAAAATGTATAAAAGGGACGTAAATTCACCTTTAGCTTCACTAGCGATAAATCATATTACAGCTAATTTCATAATTCGTGAACCACTAATAAATTGCGACTGAATGCGACTGAAAATATTTTATAATAAAATTACTATAAAATATTGCGACTGAATGCGACTGAAAAATTATTAATGGTCCATGAATTATGAAATTAGCTGTAACTCATTTTTGATTTTTTCAGCAATTTCTTTCTTTTCTATTGCAAAGGCCTCATATTTTGTAAAGTTTTTTAATAATATAAAAATAATTAAAAATTAAAATTTTAGCTATTATAAAGAAATACTTTTATTAAAAAATTTTCAAAACTGTGATTTTAAATTAATAAAAAAATTTTGATTTTACTTAAAAAAACATTATAAATTTTATTATAAAATATTATTAGTTTAATAATTAATTTTTAATATATTTAAAATTAACTTTAAAGTATAAGTAAAATTACTTTTAAATTTGAAAGAAAACTATTGAAAAAATAATCAAGAAAGATATTTATTCACTTTCTCAAATTGATGATATATCTCTATAAATAATTTATATAAGAAAAGTATACAGAAATAATATATTTAAAAAACATATAATATAAGTAAAAATATTCATAAATATTTTTATATATTAAATACTGAAAATTGACTTTTTTTATATCCAAAAAAATACTGAATTTATATATCTAGTCAATATATTATATATGTAATTTTGGTTAGAATTTTTATATGTAAATATTAAATTATATATGTAATTTTACTCAAAATTTTATAAGAATTTTTTTTTTTATATACTGTATTAGACTTTAATCATTAAATAAATACAAATTTTTATATTTTTAAAATTAATTAATAAATTTTTATTAATAAAAAAATAATAATAAAATTATATTTTTTCGTTTATTCTATATAAATTAATTAATTATAATATAAATAAGAGTTTTATAAAATAAAATATTTATCTAATTCTAAATTATCAAAATAATAAATTTTCTTATTTCTTGATTTTCTTAAATTATTATTATATTATATTATATATAATTATTTTATGATATAATATTAAAAATAAATATAAAATTATTTTTTTTAAAGTTTTAATAATAAATACTTTCTAAAACTTCCTTAAATAATTTTATTGTATATCTTACTATGTTGTAATATAGTTTTAACTTTTGGATTTTGATATATCCTTCACTATATTTTAATATAATTTTAGCTGCTTTTTTGGATTTTGTTTCTCATTTATAGTTTTAATGATGATAGCAGTAACTTTAATAATAGTAGTAATAGTGACTAAAAGATAAAAAATACTATTAATTTAATTTAATCTTAAAGTAAACTTTATTTAGCCTAGGCAAAATAGGCAAAATTAATTTATGATAAAATTTTCTTTTAATATTATTTTAATATAGTATAATATGATAATAATAATCATATTTTTTTAAAAAAAGCAATAATTTTGTTTTGTTTATAATTAAAATTTTAATTATATAAAAAAGATAAAAATTAATAGGTTTTTAAAATAAAGTATTTTAAATATCTTTAGTAGTAATAACAGTAACATTAGTAATAATAGCTTTGATACTTGCAGCTTTATTAGTAGTAGCTATGATAGTAACAACTTTGGTAAAATAGCTTTATTAATAATAACTTTAGTAATATCAATAGCTTTGATAGTAGTGATAATATTAGTAATAATTTTAGTGATAGTAATAGTATCAGCAACATTGTTAGTGGTTGTTAGCTATAAAATTAACATTATTAAAAGATCACCAAAAATTAATATTTAAATTTATAGTTGACTTAGTTAACAAATATGATAAATATATCAGATTAAACAAATGTAATATTGTTAATTGGTTTAATATTAATTGACATATTGAATAACTAAAACAACATAGATAATTTTATTATATTTATTATATTTATCTTATTTATTATATATTAAATTAGACATATTTATCTTATTATATTGTTATTAGTTTATTTTATATAAATAGCATGTATTTTTCTTTGAGTTAAAAGATAACTCAAGATAGGATTTTGTGAATAAATAAACTAAAAGTTCAATAAAAATATTTGTTATTAATTTACTATAATCTTTTATTATGTCTTTATATAGGTATGATTATGATAAAGTTATTATAATTAATTTGAAGGATTAATTAAATTGTTTAAATTTTATTTTCAGCTAACTGACTAATATAATAGTAATATTATTTTCTATAATAATTATAAAATAATAATAAATTAAATTTATATATTTTGTATTTTATTATTTTTAATCATAAATTAAATGAAACATTAGTAGTGATAATAGAATAGGAAGAGAAGGAGAATTTTCTAAAAAGATATATAATAAAAAAAATAATGAAAATAAATTAATTAATAAATTTATAACATTTTTTTTTTTTTGTTTTGTGAAAGTTAATTATATAATTTATACTATTTTTTTTTATTTTTGCAGAAGTTGATTATTATTTTTATCATTATTATAATCATTATTTTCTTTATTTTCTTTATAATGATTATAATCTTAATAATATTATAAGTATTTTTTAATACTTTTTTTTATTAATTAAATTCACATTTTAATTTAAATTGTCAAATTTTTTTTAAAGTATTATTATTAATATTCCTTAAATTATAGATATTTGCAGATAAATTTATTTACTTATTTATTATAAATTCTCTTTTAATTACTTTTATAAATAATTAAAATTTTATAATATGCAATACAGTTCATTCTTTATATAACAAATTATTAGAACTAGTAAATTAAATTCATTATATAAAAAATTTATTACTTATATAATAAATATTTATTAGTCTAGAATAAAGTAAAGGACTATATATGTTTTAAAAGTAATAATATATACAGTATATTTATTTGTTTGTATACTTAAAATTTGAGTTAATATGTGATTAGTTTCTTTATTATACTTATATTTCAGACTTAACAATAGTTTTCTAAAACATTTTCTAGTTTTATCTTATATTGAATATTTATTATAAAATATTTTTTTTGAAAAATGAATTTTATTTATATACAATTGATTAAAACAATAAAATAATACTAATTATTATAAACATATAATGCTATTTAATCTAAAGAGTTATTTGCTTTTATTTATTAATACATTTGTGTAAAACTTTTTCTTAAATCTTTAATTATATATAATCTTTAATATTAAGATTAAATTCATCAGACTGTTATTCAAAATAAAGAATACAAATATTAAATGCAATTAAAACTTGAAAGTATGATATAATTAGAGTAATTTCATTAGAATTATCATTATTAATATTATTAATATTTAATTCTTCTAATAAATAAACTAATATAACAATTTTAATCAAATATTTTTATGCATTTAATAGATTGGTAAAGGGTAATTTATCAATAATTATTTACATTTTATTTTGCTCTTATTTATTGTTATTATCTTCAATATAATTTATACTATCAAAATTAAGATCTTTATTAATTAGTAAAATATCAGTTTTTATCCAGCAGTTTATTAAATAACTATTATATTGGGAAAATCAAATTTGATTCCCAATATTATTAGCTACCTTATAGGTAGCGTTAGTTATTCGGCTCGAAGTGCTGGATAAGTGATTTATTCAGTTTCCCGTGATTAAGCTATTTTTTTAACTTTTTTAAACTTTTTTTTTATAAATAAATAATAATTTTTTCCCACAAACAATTTTTTCTCACGATATTTTTTCTTTTTTTACAAATTTTACAAATAATTTACTTTCGCAAACTAAATTCCGTTAATGGAAATTGTAAGTAATTTACATATTAAAGCTATAAATTATATT
>CAMKVN010002800.1:0-12294 GCA_946474995.1 Funneliformis geosporum
AGTTTCACTAAATTTTTACTAAGTGTTTAATATAGTTTCGCCATTTTTATAAGCTTTGATATAGTTTTACCTTTTTCCAAATTTTGCAGATTTTTTAATAAGGTTTTAATATAATTTAACCAAGTTTTACTTTTACCATTTAGACGTCTGTCTAAACTCTTAATTTCGTCCAGCAACCTTATGCTCGACTATATGATTATAAAGAAATATGACTATATAACTGATATTGATGAATAAATAAAGTCATTTATTTTGCAAAATAAATAATAAATGTAATCAAATATAATTATATTTTGATATAATAAAATAAGTATTTAGGCTGATCAGAAAAAATTTAATAATATTATAATAAATTATTTAATATAACAGATAATTACTAAAATTGATTTAAAAGAACAAGTATAAAAATAATTTACTATAATATAATAAAAGTTAATTTTATAATATAATTTTATTACTTATCTAAGTGATTATAGAATAATCTCACTCTTTTTTGATGAAATTTAAACTAAAGTATTTTTGGTAATATAAAAATTGGAATTAATCTCAATAAAAAATAATTTATAAAATATAAATTTGTATTTTTAAAAGTTTTTATTACAGCTAAAACTCTAGATAAGATTAATATTTTAACTTTATTTTGATATATTTTAATTGAAAATTTATTTTTAATTAAAGATATAAGAATTAATCAATAAAGAATTCTTTTATTTTATCAGAAAATATTTTAAGAGAATAAAAATTAAAGAAAGTTATATAATGTGATTATCAATAAAAAATCAGAATCATCAAATAATTTCAATATAAATAAATATGAATAAATCATCAAAATAATTTAAATCAATAAATTATATAATTAATAAATATTGTAAAATAATTTAAATGATTATATTTATTTTTGAATTAATATAATCAGATGATTTTATTAATCATTAATTATCAAAATTACCAAAAATATTGAAAATACTAAAAATATATTCCATTTTTGTATCTGATCATTTAAATGTATATAATTTAATGATTTGAAATTAAATTTTTTTTTAATGATAATATCTGATTATGTTAAAATTACTGTATTATAAGAATCTACAAAAATATTAATATTATCAACTCTTTTAACATTTTAATATTTTTAATATTTTTATATTTTTTATATTATTTATTTATTTATTATTATTATTATATTTAACATAGTTTTATAATTATAATATTTAGATTATATTTTATATATATTAATTATTTTATTCTTATAAATTATTTATTTAAAAATAATATTATATATAGATTTTCTTGTATTTTTATATAAATAAGATTAGTATAATTCATATTGTAAACAAATTTATAAAAAAATTTTTTTATATAAATTTTTTTTTTTACATAAAAATTATTAGTATATATAGTATATATTGGAAAATAAATGATAAAAATATTACATTATACTTAGTGATTATTATCAAAACTATTATAAGCGTCAAATTCTTCATTGTTTAAATATATGCTTTCATCAGACTCAAAATATTTCTTAGTATTTATAAGTGCTCTTCTCCAAAGTTTTACAATTACTTTTGAAGAAATTTTATCTTTAAATACATTTAGTAATATATTTCTAATAGATAAAAAATTTGGATGTAAACCTAAGTGTGTAAATTTTCCCTTTACAATTAACCAAACATCTTCAATAAGTTGTAATTCATAATAGTAAGAAGGGGTAAAATTAACTTTATGTTTATCTTGTTCTGCAATTTTAACATAAGAAAATGAAACATTTTCTTTGTTCATTTTAACCAACTCCAAAAGTTCTGATTTTCTTAATTCATCAGAAAAAACAATATTATGTGTATTTAACCAATCAATAATTTCTTGTTTTCTTATACTTAAGATTAGAATACTTTCAACCTGTCATCTATGATAGCTTATCCTATTTATGTAAATACATACAAACTAAAGATGAGGGACAAAACTCAAAAAAGGCAATTAGTAAACAGCTGAAACTATATTAAAACATAGTGAGGGGTACGACGAAACCCCAAAATTCGAAATTAGCTAAAACTATATTAAAAATATAGTAAGGGATATGATGAAATTATTTTGAGGGAGTTTTGGCTGACATCTTTAATACAAACCCATATTTTTTATGAAGTGTTTTGTAAAGAGTTGAAAAAAGTTAAATTTTTATAATAATTTACTTGATTGAAAATGATATTTGCTTCTTTAACAACATCAGATATATCATTCTATTTTCAGCATTATTTCTTTTTCTTTCTCTATTTCTTAAAGGTTTAATTGTTAGATCCCAAATATGGATAGAATTAGAAACAAGTTTATTATATAGCTTATTGAAAGACCTATTTCAGAATATAATAATTGCTCTAAAAATTATCAATAATAGACTATACCTAGATATTAAAAAATATCATAATGAGGAACCTAAGTATTACGAGTATTATGATGTAAGTAGCAATATTATTTATCGAGAAAAACTTCTGGATGGCATAGAACATCATTTTGGCCTTTTAAATTAGTAAAATGAAAATGTAAGTAATAGTTACAAAAAACAATATTGTTTGGTGATTCATGAAAAATATTTTTATGCTCTTTTTGATCATAATAAAAGCCCAATTTATGTAGTATTTGAAGAAACTTCTATTTAAAAAAGTTATATCCTTTTTCAACAAAAAACTGTTATAAGGAATATGTAGAAAATTATTCAGCTATTTTATTAGCATCCAAAATTTTTATACATAATAATTTTAATATATTTTCATTAGATTGCAATTTAGGTTGTTTAAGAGATTTATGTGATATAAAAGTATTATCATCATGTTTGTTCCAGTTTGATATCATACTTCCGACTATATATTCTGCTATACCCAATACCTCAACAACTCGCTTGCATAATGTAAGCTACTAATGATCATTCTTTCTAGAGTTAGCCTTTGAAAAATGATTGTAAAAGTTAATTATCACCATTTTTTCATTATCAGTTAATGGTGTGTCACCTTGTTTTATAAAGAAACTATACATGGTAAGATAAAAAAAATTTAATAAAAATTCTTTATTTAAAGTTGTTTTAATATATATATTTTTTTCTACCCTTCTTTATTTTGATCAACAGTACTTATCTTAGTGTAAATCTGATTCTTTTTAAATGAGATACAAATTTTTTTGCACTAATCCAGATTTATAAATTGATCTACATGTAAGATATTGACATTGTTGACATTTAAGATTGCTTGTCTAAACTCATTTTGGATTTGGCTAAATGTTTAATCCTTTAATTTTGCTAAATTTTTACTAAGTGTTTGATATAGTTTTGCTATTTTTATAAGCTTTGATATAGTTTTACCTTTTCTGAATTTTGCAGATTTTTTAATAAAATTTTAATATAATTTAACCAAGTTTTACTTTTATCATTTAGACCTTATTACGTCTGATTTGTAACTCAAATAAAATTTACAAAATTAATAATGCTAAGACTAAACTTAGGGAATTACAATGAAGATTCTTAGTAAACGTCAAAGATTATTCTTAATTACACATGAGAACTTCTGGATATTTCAGAGATTATGTTTCAGTAACTATACCTTAAGTTAATACAACGAATCAATACAATATCACGCAAAATTAATAAACAATAATAATATATATACAAGTTAAAAGGTTGCGAAGGATAAGTTTTAACTTGGTTAATTATACGTTTTATTAATAATATAATAAATTGTAAGTTCTCTACCTCGTAAGGTCATAAGGTAATAATTTCATCCAGTGAAATATTATCCTTACTCCTTCTTAAGGTATGTATTAATTGATAGATTTATTCATTTGTATCATTTCTCGATAAAATTACAAAGGTATTTATACATGTTTGATAATTATAAAATAAAACTAAACTAAATATATCTATGAAAATAAAATGATATCGTCAAGAAAATAAAGTTGACAAAATTAATCAGCAAAGTTGATAATATCAATAAATTTGCCCGTTGCACTGGAAATAAAATTAACATCTGGATTTACAATGTTTTACATTGATTATCTCAGGACATAAAGTTGATATCAAAATAAATGAGATGTTAAACAAGGACATTTAATTGACATTGGATTTGTAAGCAGATTTTAGCTAAAAATTTGTACTATTACAACATCTGTCAAAACTTTAAATTTCGTTCAGCAATCTTTCTTATTGATATTATTAATATAATTAACTATTGAACTAGTACTATTACACTTTTAGTAATGCTTTATTAATTAATTTGATTCAATATATAATTTAGTATTTTTTATGCATTTTTTATTGGTTAAGAATGTTTATTATAATAATTATTAGTCTAATAACCCAGTTTTAATAATTTAGCTTCTATATTATTTTTTTGATATAATATATATTATTTTAATTTGTAATAAAAATTTATTCTGAGATTTAAAATTTAAAAAGTAGAATATATAGTTATATCTTATTTATATATATACTAAGTATAATAATTATATACAGTGAACTCTTGATATAACGAATTCTAAGATCTGGATATCAACTTCGTTATAAGCTTATAACGAATTTTTTAAAGAATTTAATTGGCTAGTTCACTATAGTAAAGGTAATTTTAATATATTTGATTTAAAAATTCGCTATATCAAGAGTTCGCTATATCAAGGTTTGACTGTACTAGTTTTTTTTTGTATTTCCTTTGCTGACTTAATGCCATTAAGCCAGTAATGTCGAATTGTTTGCCTTTGAGCTTCTAACCTTGTACTAACCATCTTTGCAAAGAAAAAACACAAAAAAAAACAAAGGTAAACAAAAATTTACTTATAAAATCACGTTTTTCTAAATTTGGAAATATTAAATTAATGTTTTGTTTATGATCGACATTATATAATTTTATAATTTATTTGCAAAAAAAAATTATTTTATTGACTGCCGTTTTTTTCGTTACATACTGTATATGAGCATAGTAATATATTTTCAAAATTCGTTATAATGCTCTTTATTCTATCTTAATATAGCCCAGTTTTTGCAGTAACCTGACTAAAACATAAAGTCACAGGTGGACTCATGTATAAAAGAAAAGAACTCGTAAAATTTTTAATGGACCAAATAAAGAAAAAATTGTTATCCTTAAATGTGTTTAAGAAATTGGAAGGTAAATATAATAATTGTAGAATATACAGTATATATTTTTATTACTTTTGACATTCTTTGCTCATGTTCAGCTCGACATAAAGCAGTATTTCTACCAATTCAACATCTGTAAGTATAACATCAAGTCAAAGTTTTCGTACTTCAATCAATTCAATAAACTATAATAAGCAATGAATGCAGTATTATTACCGCCTATCTAATTTTATTACAAGAATCACCCAATGCATCATTTTTCATATTGTTCATATGAACGTTATTGGTTTTCTCAAGATATCTTTGTAGAACCTCCTCCTTATAAATCATAAAAATGTCATTACAGTCATTGCATTTTTGTATAGTTTTTAATAAATTACAGATAATATTAACGTGTAGATGTTTATAAAAAAATTTTAAATAAATAAAAAACAAATAACTTCTATTTGCATTAAAATCCTGAAAGAAATACAAATTCCCTACTGACTCTTGTAAGTTAGTATGTAGAAAAAACCATTGGAAAATTGGAAGGCAGTTTTGAATCTTAAATTAGTTTAAAAAAAAGTCATTATTCCACCTTTTTTGATGATCATTTAAATAATATTCACTACGGATAAACTTGCTGTAAACAAAAACAATTATTTTGGCAAATTTTATTTTTATTAGAAAATAATGCTACAATATATCTCTCATGAACAAACCACTACATCTATTTCAAATATGGTGACAGTTTTATAATGATGATACAGTCGTCCCCCTCTATAGTCACTCCCTGTACAATCACATCATATAAATCCCTCATTATAAGCACACATTTCGTAAGAACCAATACCTATTAATGCAATATAAAAAAACCTCATTATAATCACAGTGTTTTTATAGTCACACCCTACGCTTAGTAACAACAAATAAAAATCCCCCTGTATAGTAACTTTTTATTATAATCACACTTTTTATTTTTGGTACCAGAAATGACGTCATTTCATTTTTCGAGGCTCTAGACCCTGACATTTTCTGATATATATAAAGGTTTAATTAATGCTTTAATAATAGTTTTATAAATGTATGCTTCGTTTAATATCGAAATAAAAACCGAAGTTCTTCAAAAATTATCTTAACAGCCCTAAAATTTTATAATCACATGTTATTTTAGTGACGATAGCAACCATAAAAAATAATATCTTGAGATAAGAATAAATGGAATTAACAGAAATCTAATATTTAAAAAATTGTTTAAATTTTAATAAAGTACTATGCTATTTTAATAATTAAAGTTCGAAATGCGCTTACCTATTCCAGTGTTATTTCGCACATCAATCGAAGAATTATAACGTGTTAAGAACAACAATGATCATGCATATGATTGCTCTAAAAGAGAACGTGTATTAGGTATTATTTGCGGGTTCATTATTGGCGAATTATATTGTTAATAAATCGTTTCTGCCTGTTTACATATCTGAAATAATTAACTTCTCTTGAATTCCCAATCCGGGCAAAGCGCAGTATTTTCATTAATTAGTGTAACGGAACGAACCAATCAGCATCGGTCAATTTTGAGCGGGAACTTCGACGAGTTTTAGATTTGAGAAAAAGTCATTTAAAAAATCTTTGTGTTAGGTTTCGAATAGCATCATTAAAGGTTTTGTTATCGTGACGGACCGATCCGGTCCAATATGATTTGAACCTTCAGATTGGGATCGCAAACCGTCTCCTGAGACAGCATATATGCACAAATTTTAAAATTAGGGAGTGTTTCGAATTAATAGATTTTAATAGGTTCGAGTTTATGCTAAGTTGTGCAAACATCTGCGCAATAATTTAAACTGCTTCAACTGCGGATGATTGTAAAGTTATAGTTTTGAGACGCGTTTTTTCACTTATGTATTTCGTTTTTATTTACTTAAGAACGAACTATCTTTTTTACACTCCTTTGAAATAAATCTCTATATATCTTTATCTTTTTTTTTTTCTTTACCTTCTTTAAAGCTTTACGCTTTTTTTAAATCTACCAAAATATTCGCATCAAATAAATACGACCTTTATAACATGGCTCACGTAAGTATATTAACTTATAATTAATTTTTATAACCGTTGTGGGACCAGATCCTTTTAGTTCTTACTCCCTTTTATATTTTATGATGAATCAACAGAGGTTAGGTGGACGTAGAAAGAACGTTAAAAAAGGTTTCCAATTTACTCTTATGGTAGTTGGTAAGTGTCTATTTTATAACCGGGAAGCTTTTAAACCTTTTTTTCATTTAGGAACTTTTAAAACTTTTTTATCCCATAACTTTTTGTTTGATACTTGCAGGCGCGTCTGGAATCGGTCGCTCTACCTTTGTAAACACACTGTGTGGTAGTGAAGTTTTAACCAAAAAACTCTGCGATTCTCCCGAAACTGCGCATGTGGAAGAAGGTATTCGTATCAAACCCGTCACAGTTGGTTAGTACTCATCCAGGACTTGTAATTTTTCATTTTTTTAAAAAAAAACCCTATCAAATTTAATCTAATTCAAAACATATTTATAGAATTGGAAGAAGATGGTGTCAGAATTGCCTTAACAATTGTAGATACTCCTGGGTTTGGTGACAATATTGACAACGAATTTTGGTAAATTCTTTTTTTTAATATCTTTTCGTAATTTAGTACAAAAGTAATCAAGATCGATTTAAAATTTTTGTCTAGTTTTCAAGAAATTATGGGATATCTAGAAAGACAGTATGATGACATCCTTGCTGAAGAATCGCGAATCAAACGTAATCCACGATTTAGAGATAATCGCGTACACGCTCTTCTTTACTTTATTACTCCAACAGGTCATTCGTATGTATCTGCATTAATTTCTTTTTATTATGGCAAATTTGTTTTTGACAAACATATATTTTTTTTGTAGTCTCCGTGAAATCGATATTGAATTAATGAAACGATTGAGTCCACGTGTCAATGTGATTCCTGTTATTGGCAAAGCAGATACTTGTACACCAACCGAATTAGCTGAATTTAAAAAGAGAGTATGTTATGTAAAAAAAAATTCATAAGCGTGTAATGCCTACATGGGAGACTGTTCTTATGAATTGTTTACATCTTAATAGATTATGGAAGATATCAATCACTATAATATTCCAATTTACAACTTCCCATTCGATATAGAGGAAGATGATGAGGAAACTGTTGAAGAAAATGGAGAACTAAGGGTTAGCTATTGGAATAAAGTAAACCTTTTTATATATATTATATTATATATGATATTGATTTATTTGCATTTGTAGGCCCTTTTACCCTTTGCCATTATTGGTAGTGAAGAAGAAATTCAAGTAAATGGAAGGTCCGTTCGCGGGCGCCAATACCCATGGGGTGTTGTTGAAGGTAACGATATATACCTCGAATATGATTACATCATCCGTTCACATGAAACTCAAAATTTTTTTTTTATAGTTGATAATCCACAACACTCAGACTTTGCTAGATTACGATCGGCCTTGTTAAGGTTAATATTAGTCATAATTGCCTTTTTATTTCTTTGAAGATTTGAAAATTCTAACCTGTTCAATGATCTTAGCTCTCATTTACAAGATCTGAAAGAAATAACTCATGATTTCTTGTATGAAAATTATCGTACAGATAAACTTAGTCGAAGTGCTGATTCCCCTGTCGAGTAAGCATCATTATTATATTATATCATATTATACCCTAATTATGCATACATATTACACATATTACACATGATAGATAATCACCTGATATATAAATTTTAGGGAAACCTCGAATAATATTTTACCGGAAGAACTTACTTCTCAAAGTGTTAGATTGAAGGAAGAACAATTAAAACGCGAAGAAGAGAAAGTAAGTTCGCGTGCATTATTTCACAATATCTGAAATCGCGTTAATGATTTTCTATTTTCCATATTAGTTAAGAGAAATTGAATTGAAGGTTCAACGTGAAATCACCGAAAAAAGACAAGAATTGCTGGCTAAAGAAGAGGCCCTTAGAAGTTTGGAAGCACGATTAGCACAAACCCAAGAAAATAATAATTAATAATTAATAATTAATAATTAATGTGAATTTAAAATAATTATTTATTATCTATCTTTAGAATATTTGAATTAGAGCTCGTACCTTTTTTTTTTTTTAATTATATTGATATAAATTAATTATTTGCTTTATCATTTTATTTTGAGTAGTTAATTTTTTTTTTTTTTAATATTTTGTGGCCAATAATAAACATTTCGTACTTATCGTAGATCATTTCTGTTAAAATATTTTTTTATCGTAGTAAAGATTTCTGAGGGTGTTGTATTCCTGATTGGGAAAATCGTAAGACGATAAAATGGTCATTCCCCAATTCGCTGATTCGTTAAAAGTAATTAAAAGTAATGAAATTTAGTCGACATGTATCATCAAAACACTTGCAACAAATACACTCTTATGGTCCGATCTACTGCTCTGTGTTAGGAAAAAATATACTTCTGATATTACATTCAGAGTAAGTAGTTAGATTATCTAATCGTTCATGAAGAACGATACTCAAACTTTCGTTCTAATCGGATTAACTAATCGATTAACGCTCACCCTCCCATCCTAACGAATCCAGGTCTTTTAAATAATAAATTTTTCTTTTTTTTTTTTCTTTTTATTTATACTGCGGTAACGTGATTCGATTTTTATTTAGGCAATTAACGAGACAATCAATTAATCGACGAGACAATCGCAAAGTTAACAATAAATATTTTTTTTGCGATTGTCTCTTCTTGATTTGATTCTTTAGCTCAATCAACAATTAGATATCGTGAGATATATTATTATGAAAAAAAAAATTAAAATCAATAAAGTTTAATTTAAAAAATAAAACTTATATTTTAACCCACCTGAAAAATTATTTTTTTAAAAATATTTGTTTTTTTTTAAAAAAAAAAGTAAAATTACATTTGTCTCATAATAAAAAATAAATTTTCACTTACCTTTTACTTTCTCGATTTGAAAAATGCCTTCAAAACTTGAGACATTTTGTTATATATACGACTCTAGAGAGAGGGTTGCACAAGATTTTGTGATCAAAGAGGTTACCGGTGTCGTAAAAATGTCTGAAACGGACTTTACTAAGGTGACCTACTTACAGATAAAGGCTTTCACCTTGATAGACAAAATAATTAATCATAAAATCAATGACTTTGAAGTGAGTACCTGAAAGGAAAATTTATCGGATGTCCTAATTGGTACACGATAATGAATTTTTTTTGTTTTTGTGATCATTTGTATAATCTCGATATATAAAAAAATTGATCATTAAAAATACTTACATTTCAATAGGTGAATGTGACTTGCATGAAAGTTGTTTGTTTCGACTTCAACAATATGCTGATAACTGAAATAAACGTCATTGTGATAGGGAAAATGATGTAAGTAATGAGAAATGTCAATGGTAAATCAGCTTTGGATTTCTATGTAGAAGAGCGACTCAGAAAAAGAGAATCCCGTAACTTCTGAGTAGAAGTTTATCATGACTCAAATAATACCTATCTCGTGAATAAGATGAACACAATCAACTAAAGTATGAGATTGATAACTGGTCTCTTAATTGATACTATAAGTTATATTCAATAGACTCTTGACACTTCTTCAGGTGAAGAATCGATCTCAGAAAAGCATATTATAGACTTTGATTGATCCTGACAATTTTGAACCAAAATCGCACCAACAATAGATCGTTTAACCTGCTGTGATCCAATACTAGTCCTAATCAGAGTAATGAAAAGACTACTTGATCTCTGATTTCTACCACTAGAAGACCTAGAAGAGGTCATTAAAGTTATTACAAATGAATGTGATGATTACCATCACTGCCACAACAATAATCATAGCAGATCACAATATCGAACCTAGACTAACTCTAAAATCAATTAGAAATATGAACCTGATTTCTATCGGTATTAATTTCACAATGATACCACCATCAGATGAACAAAAAATAAATCATCAATAATTCTGATGCCAATTTATTGCATTACTTCACCTACTTAAATACTAAAAAATGAATTCATTTGTTCATAAATAAACTGCAACTTTTAACCTAAAATCTTCATTCATTATATTTTATGACGCTGACCTCTGATAATAAAAAAAGATCATAATATCATTTGAGATAAGGAAGTTTAAAATTCAAATTGATATGCTTTAATCTGGAAAATTTATAAATTACATGGTGATTTTCTCACAAATTTAAACAATTGTTATTTTTAGAATTATGATAGACCGTAAAACTCAACGTCACCTAAAAGCTGAATAAAACAATACTTGATTGAACTACAACAAATATTACATCTATCACACTGAGTAATTCTAACATCCTTCCACCTGAATCCACTTCAACCCATATTACACTAATCATCTCTCAACCTTTAAATATGATCATCATACATTGGAAACCCTCAACTAGTGTTGTACATTTTTTATATCCAAAGCATTTTAAGAATGTTCAACACTATGTTTAAAACTATCTAACATTATATTCAAATTATTTAAATGTCTAACACGATGTCTAAAATATTGTTCAAGAATGTCTTGTGACAACACTACCCTCAACTGCATTGCAAAGACTTTATGATAGGTTTTAAAATAATATTTTAGGATAATATTCTTAGATCACTTGCATCTATTGTGAAAGGCTCCTATATTTAGAAAAAGCTTCATAGATCTTTTACAACCTATCAATCACCTACCCACTACAATAATGCATTCCAAATATCGCCTTATCATTCAACCCAAATACTACATCCCTGAATTAAGAATACCTATCTGTGAATCATGTAAAAACCCTTCTATAAGATACATGTTCTCTCATCTGTCTCCTATACCACAAGAAATCCTTTAGTTTCTTGCATAAGAGGAAACATCTTTCTCTAGTTTACTTACACTATTTATTAAAAAGAATTCCAAATAGCAACCCTTTTTCAAAATATAGATGCTTGACTAAATCAATGAATTACTCTTATTCCTTAGATTGTCTAGCAGGCAAATTTGCCTGCGAAATTAAAATAATTGTTAATTTCTTTATAAAATATTAAATATTAATTTTAATAATATTATTACTATATAAAAAATATATTTTAATATATATTTTATTAACTTTATTAACAAAGATTTTAAGTTTTTTAAAAGGTTTTTAAAATAATTTAATTATAA
>CAMKVN010002801.1:0-12294 GCA_946474995.1 Funneliformis geosporum
TTTTTAATAAGGTTTTAATATAATTTAACCAAGTTTTACTTTTACCATTTAGACGTCTGTCTAAACTCTTAATTTCGACCAGCAACCTTAACTCTGATCATGTGAATTGAAATTATACATTGAGCAGCTTTACATACAGTCCTCATCATACAATTAAGACCCTTATTATTATCTATAATAGCTAAAGCATACCATGCTTTATAAGATGCCCAAAAATCAATTCATTTATCAAGAAATCGTAATATTTTTCTATTAAAAGCTTTATTATAAGTTATTCGGTATTGAGTAACAAGACTTTGTTGAATAGGAAGTTTAAAAATCATTAAAAGCATTTGTCGAAACCCTTCAATTTCTATTTTTGTAAAAGATTGTAATGTTAGAGATTGTAATTGTAACTCTTCATTTTCTTTATACCAACAAACTTCTTTCTAACAAAGGTTATGATCATTAAGCAAATGTTGGATTAAACCTTCTACTTGAATATAACGAAGTTCTTCATTTGTTGGTGTATCTGATTCATTATTTTTTTTTTAAACCAGCAACAAAAACATATCCATTAAAGTATCTCATTATATGTTGCTCAAACTTGTGATAACGAGTATATTGTTTTTTTACTATTAATTATAAAATAATTAAAAAAGAAACAAAATAATAATAATTACATTAAAATTAATATATGAATTTAAAACATACATAAATTTTTCGAATATTTTTGCTTGCATGTTTGAGATCTGTGTAAATTTCTGATACAACAGGAATGTTTGCCAAAGTTTTATTAGAATCTAAATCTTCATCAATACAAACTTCAATCAAAAGGTTGGATTAAGATTGCTTGTCTAAACTCATTTTGGATTTAGCAAAATGGTAAAACCTTTAGTTTTGCTAAATTTTTACTAAGTGTTTGATATAGTTTCACCATTTTTATAAGCTTTGATATAGTTTTACCTTTTTTCAAATTTCGCAGATTTTTTAATAAGGTTTTAATATAATTTAACCAAGTTTTACTTTTACCATTTAGACATCTGTTTAAACTCTCGATTTCGTTTAGCAACCTTAGGTCAGATTTTTCTAATATTGAAGTAATCTTTTCTAAAAGTGCAATTAAAATGGCATGCTTTATTTGGCGGGAACTGGCATTAAAATTTCCTTTTTGTACTATAACTTTTTCATTAGTGGATGCTTCATTTTTCCCTTTTTTAGTAATAAAACAAGATTTTTCTACTACATGAAAGGCAACAACCGCTTTATGTCCATATTCTTATAATATATATAAATAAAATTAAATTAGATTTAATTCTATAAATAATCAAAATTACATTCAACTTTACCTTCAAGATCATCCAAATAAATAAATTCTCCGTTAGCTTGACCTGCATTATGAGAATAAGACCAAGAGCAATCAAATCCAATGACTAAAGATTTTTTTGCTTTGTATTAGTATAAGATATAGCAGTATTTAATGTTTGTTTAGCAGAATCCACAACTCTTGATATAATTGTAGAAAACATTTGAGACTGATATTGATGATATGATTGCCTACAACTTTGAATAGTAATACCAATGACCGCTAATGCAGTTTGTATCGCATAATGACTATTACCACTTGCTAAAGCCGCTGCTATAACAAGATGTGAAAATTTGATTCCTTTAGATTGATTGGAATATGAATCGATCGTATCACATAGTTGATAATTCATATCAATTATAATATTAAAACCAATATAAGATACATGATAAAATTTATTATGAAAATCAGTATTATAATAATGACTGTAAGGGTGGAAGAGTACAAGAGAAAGATATTGTTCTGTATTAATTAAGATTGTAGATCCCAAATTTTTTCATTTAAAATATCATGTACTGCCTTTTTTATTTTCTCAAATCTTTGATTTAGATCAGTTTTATCGTTCAAATTAGATTTTTCATTGTGAAGTTGTGTAACTTTATCTTTTAACTTTTTGATATTATGGTTAATGTTATACAATGCAACTTTCTTCTCTTCATGTATTACCATAAGAGTCTGTGTAGATTCTGGAGTAATGTTTTTTCCATTTACTTCCAAGCTTATTCTATGAATAATAGAACTTTCTTCGTTATCACAAATTTTCTCAAGTTCTTCACTTTTTCGTTTAAGACTACAGATCAAAGTTTGTTTCTTTTTAGTTTGATTTTGATAAGAAAAATGAATAGGAAAAATTTTGTGAACTGTTCTTTATAAAATTTCTATAATAGTGGATTCATTAAGTCCTAAAATTGAAGCAATCAAAGTGTTTTTTAAATTATAGTATTTTATCATTAGGTAAAATCCTAGTTTTTCTTGACCTTCAGCATTACAAATAGTAAATGTAAAATCCTTTCCAAATTCTTGCCAAACAAATTGTAAAGAATTTTTCTCTTTTTTGATAGAAAATTTAAAAAAATTCCTTCTAAAGATATATATATAGTATAACCTGATAATAATGGAACCTACGAACTTTCGTCAAAAGCATTATTTTGTAAATGTATATAGCTAACATTTGCATTTTGTATTTGAGTTTTTTCAAGATCATAATGGAAGTTTTTTTTTATTGAAAATTCAAACAACTCTTTATGAAGGGGTAACACTTCAAACTCAGAAGAAAAGTTAACAATGAACCAACTTTTGTTTATTCTTTGATAATTTTATAGTTAAAAGGATTTTTTTGTACAAAAAGTTGATACTAGGAATGCGACATTGTAAATTTCTATTACATTTACTCATTGAATAATAAAGTATTCGTAAATTGTACATTTTGAATAATAAGAAAAAATGAGAAAAAAAAGTAATATAATATACTCGCTTATATAATATGTGGCGTGAGTACTCCTGAAATCTTTGACAGATAGCAAACTTGTTATAGATTACATGTGATATGCGTCTTATTTATGAAGTGATATGTAATCGAATTTTTGGATCATAATAAATAATTGGCAAAATTTGCCACATGATATATATAAGAAATGATCGACATGCCCTCTATCCTTAATTAAAATAATTTTTTTTTATGATTTTATATATTATGAATTTAATTATAATATATTATAATAATAAAAAATAATAATGGAAGAATGATTATTTTATTATATATCAGTGTGTGAAATCTATGTGCACAATGTGCACATGTACACATAGATTTTTTGTGTGCACATATTACACAACATAAAATGTGCACAAATTATTACTAAAAATAGATAAATTATGTACAAAAAAGGTAATTTTACATAAGAAAATGTTATGATTTTCTTATTTTAGTAATAATTAATCAACTTGTGCACATAAATTTTAACTTAGATTTTATACACTGCTGGTATAGGAGAATGGAAGATTTTTACTGTAATACAATTAGACAAACTTCGTAAAAGAGATATTAACAAACCTATACTATAAGTATCAATGCATACTGTATCATCGTCGGAATAGGAAATATTAATACCAAATCCATCATGTATATATCTATTATTGATCAAATTTATTTATTCAATAATAATTGATTTTTCTTTTTTTATTATTATAAGGTCTTATTCCAAATCATCTTACAAGAGAAAATCTAATAAAAGAATTAGAAAAACAAAAAATTAGTTTGAATAATAAAGAAAATAGAGAACAATTGATAAACTTATTATAAAACCAATTGGCAAAGGAGATGCAAGAAGCAAAAAAAGGTATGTATAATTATTGATATAATTTTTGAAATTATTAGATTGATAAATAATTTATTTATTATTATTTATAATTCATAAAAAGATACATATAGATATATCTATTGAAAAAAATAATGATAGTATTGGAGTGAACGCGTTTCCTTTAAATTTGGGTTGGGCACTTAAAGCAATCAAAAGTTTGGAAAAAGAGGTGTAGGAAAGAAAATATCATTGGAAATTAGAGTATTACTGGAAGGATATTTTTTAGCAGGTAATATAAATAAAAGTAATAGATATACTACATAAGATATGTATAATGAACTTGTTCAATGTGCACAAGAAGGTGAAATTATAATGGAAGAAATACCAAAAGTTGCTACAATTCAAAATTAGATTGGTCATTATACACGAGAACATAAACAAGAAACAGCAACAAGAAGATTGAACTAGTTAAATATAAAGAAATTTTAAAGTTTGACATTTTGAAATTTTAATTTTATATATAGTTTTCGATTTGGAATCTAGCTTTAGAACTTAAAAAAATAATAAAATACTAATAAAGTATCGTAAATAATCTATAAAAGGATTTTTTAATATTATGTCGAAATTTTTATTGTATAACATTGCAAAAAAGCCACGTTTTTCTTAGTGTTACTTAATCACTAAAAAAGTTAAATTTATTGGATTTTCTTAGTGATCTGCAAAATTTCTTCCTATGTGATATATATGATTTTCTCTGATCGGCATATGGATTACAAATTAAATATTAATTTATTTAATAATAAATATTGCGTCTGACTTTTAGAGCGGCATTTATATATAAAAAATTGATTTTTTTATTAATAAATGCCATGTCCGACTTTCGGGGCAGTATTTTTATATATAAAAATTAATTTTTATTAATTTTTTTATTAATAAATGCTACATCTGACTTTCGAGACAGAATTTTATTATTAAACATTAATTTATTTAATAATAAATGCTGCGTCAGACTTTTGGAATAGCATTTTATTATTAAATTTAATTTTTTTAATAATAAATGCTGCGTCTAACTTTTAGAATAGCATTTTAATATAAACATTAATAAAAATTAATTTTTTTTATTAATAAATGCTGCATCCAACTTTCAGGGCAAAATTTTATTATTAAACATTAATTTATTTAATAATAAATGCTACGTCAGACTTTCGGAATGACATTTTGTTATAAAAATTAATTTTTTTATTAATAAATACTGCATCTGACTTTCAGGGTAGCATTTTATTATTAAACATTAATTTTTTAATAATAAATGCCTTGTTCAACTTTTGGGATAGCATTTTGTTATTAAAAATTAATAAAAATTAATTTTTTAATAATAAATGTCATGTCTGACTTTTGGATGACATTTTATTATAAAAATTAAATTTTTTTAATAATAAATGCTGTGTCTGACTTTCGTGCAGCATTTTATTATTAAAAATAAAATTTTTTTAATAATAAATGCTGCCCCCGACTTTTGGGACAGCATTTTATTATAAAAATTAATAAAAAATTGTTTTTTATTAATAAATGCCGCCTCTGACTTTCGGGTGGCATTTTAATATAAAAATTAATTTTTTTATTAATAAATGCTCCTCTGACTTTCGGAGCAACATTTTAATATTAAAAATTATTAAAAATGAATTTTTTAATAATAAATGTTACATCCGACTTTCAGGGCAGTATTTTAATATAAAAATTAATTTTTTTATTAATAAATGCTGCATCTGACTTTCAGGGTGGCATTTTATTATTAAACATTAATTTTTTTATTAATAAATGTTGTGTCTGACTTTTAGGATGGCATTTTGTTATTAAAAATTAATAAAAATTAATTTTTTAATAATAAATGCTGTGTCTGACTTTCAGGTGGCATTCTTTATTTTAAATCTAACAAATCAGATCTGAATCCAAATCCAAATCTGATGGATCGAATCTGAATCCAAATCTGAATCCATCAGATTGAATTGGATTTTTTGCAAAAACTAATAAATATTTTTTTTTACGATATAACACTGCTAATAACTTTATTAAATTTATACAAAATACAAAAAAGTAAATCTTAAAAATCTATATATAAGTACTAGCTATCCCACGTGATTATATTACAAACCTGTTTGAATTGACCTATCATCATCTTTCCTTTTCAACAAACCCACTAAATACATATCTAATGATTACTATTATCATAAAAAAAATAAAAGAGAAAGTCAGTGCCTATCTAAAAATCTGAAAATTTGTTACCATACTTGATCGAGAGATGTATCCAAGTTTCCCACATATTAGGAGCATGTTGATTATTAGTATAACCTAAAGATTTACTGACACTGCATAAATGATTGTCCTTTAAGAATATACCCAAATATTTTTCTTTAGCAATCATATATTTGCAACGAAGTTTCCAAACATCTTCATACATTTTTTGAAAAAGAACAAAAAAAGTTGGATGATAATTTTAATGGCTTTGTTTCTGCTTTGTGTAGCTTTATAGATAACAGATACAAGAGAGGTTGAGATTAAAGCTTTCATAATATGAATAAGAACAGTGTCTGAAGAGATACTGAATGTTTGAATAAAAATGGAATTAATGTCAATAATCAGGAAAGAATCGAAAAAATGTACTTTGAGAAGTTCATCTAGAAATTTTCTTGTTAGAAGAATAATTGTAGTGATCCTTGATTCATAGGCTGAACATTGCCATAAATGTAAAATAGTTTCTGTATTGACATTACAGCTGACACATTTCCAATCTTTGTATAGGTCAGGGAGAAGCTGAGCTATTTTAGCTGTGACAGGAAGTTCATCCAATAAATTTTTGAAAATAAAGGTCTTTAGTCTAGTAGAAATAAATGATGTGACGAGTGACGAAGAATCTAATGAAAGAAATTTCCATGTAGTGATTCAGTTGATAAATGAGCTGATAGTCAAGAGTCTAATTGGTTCATTACGAGAAAGCGTGAGAAAAGCGTCAACAAAAGTATTGGCAGAAAAGAAATCCTTAAAAAACTTTCATATGAATGATTCTATAGAAATATTATTGAACAGTGGGACAAGGTTTCTCAAGCCAATACCAGTGATATTAAGGGAGATCAGAGGTAAGTGTCTTCCATTTTTGGCTAATATATCAGCCTGATCATTTAGGATATCTCCAGTATGCGATTTGACTTTAAATAGGTTAATATGGAGGTTAAGCGCATTGTGTACATACTGGATAAGATTCCAAATAGTATAATTGGAAATCTGTTCTATTTTTCTGTTGGAGAGTCTGGAGTCAAACACATAAGAATGAAAGCCATGGATGAGGGCAAGACTTTCAGTATATATATTTAAGGTAGCTGATTGAGGAGTGACCAGTATGACAGTGAGAAAAGCATAAATCTCAGCTCTAGTTAATGATAGCCAATGTGATAAAGAAGCAGAAAAGTTATGGTGGTGAGCATGACTGTCTATACAAATCCAACTAAGGCACATTTTGCAGTTTTCTGAACGAGCACTGTCTAATGAACCATCAGTCTAGTAAACTAAGGGACTAGCATCAGTGATTGCAGATTGAATGGATTTGAGTTGAGTTGAATACAAAGATTGCGGAAGAACAAAATCAATGATATTATCATAGAGCAAATGTAATGCAAGTAAAGAAGGAGTAGAATTATTATAATATAAGGACGCAGCATGAAAAATTTCATCAGGAGAATCTCTGAGACGATTTTTAACAGTGATTTTCTTCTCTTTTCTGAAATGAATTTTAAAGGTTCTGTTAGCATTGATGGTGAAGGTACATGTTTTTTTAGGAGTATCTACATGAAAGAGTGCGCATTCTGAACAAGTATCTAAGAAATGGATACCTTCATTATTGGTAGCACAAATAAAATATTGATAAGTAAACTGTGCAGTATCTGAACAATTACTAATAATGATGCCATAAATAACAAATTGTAATAATAGAACCCAGTAGGCCACTGACTTTCTAGAACAGGAGTTGTCGTTAATAGAAAATAGTAAGTCGAAATCTATAAGAGAATTATAAAAGGGGAGGTGAGTATCTAGTCTATATTCTAATTTAAATAATCTAGTACATTTGTCTTCAAGAACTATAGATTCCAAAAAATCAAAGAAAAAGGAGTTACCTAATGACTGAGTAGCATGATTAAAATCTCTTAGAAAGAGATCAGATTTTGAAATCAAATGACATCCATCGGTTGAGGTCAGCTGTTCTAAATAAAAAAGATTATGAATTGTTAGCGTGTGCTATACTTTAGAAAAATTGTTGAAAGGGATAATTTTACACAAGGGATCACCCCCCAAAATATGATTGGTAAGATATGAAGAAAAAGAAAAAGTAAATTTTGAAGAGGTAAAGTTGATAAGACTCAAAGAAACACCAATGTGATTTTGTATGATTTTCAATAAAAATGATAAGTTCAATATTCAAGTAGTGAAATGTAAAGGGCACATTATGATTGTAAATTAAAGAGACTGATTGAAGAAATTCTTTCATAGATGGTAGAGTTGTTAAATTGAAAAAGTAATGCACTAGAAAGGGATTTAATCTGTAAGGACCAAAGGTCGTTTAGATAGTAAAATTCTTTAAAATGTAGCATTATATTAGGAATTATAGAAGCGAATTTGCACTTTTGTTTAAAAAGAACATGAATAGGAATGAAAAATTTGTCACATTCCTTCTTCGATAGAGGAGTGAGTTGTAAATAATATTCGATTAAAGGACAAAGGACCATATTATAACATATGAGATTTGCTTATCTGTGAAAGGTTTATAGGTCATCAAATTGACAAAACAATTAATATTTGGTTTTTGACAAAGGTTTGTGATTGTTTAGTATTAATCCAGACTCCCAAGAATCTAATTGAGCCTTTCTCAGGAGTGATATTTATTGTAGAAGAACTGAACTTTAGGTCGATACTATTGGATTGTAAGTATGAGATAGTTAAGAGTTTAGATTTATCTTTGTTGAATGCAGATCTGTTAAAGGAGTAAAATTCTTCAGCAATCTTAAGGATATCTTCGAGGTCTTCCTGTAAGCTAGCAATCCAATTTGTATCATCCATATAAGTGAGAAAGGATATAGTTTTGAATAATTGGTGGGAAGACAGATAGACTAGGTCAGTTATAACTTCATATTTAATAGTGTATGTTTTATTTAGATTTGCAACTTCGCAGAAGAGAGGATCCAGGTAAATTCAGCATAACAAAGGAGATATAACCTCTCCTTGATCAATACCAATTTTAACGTCATAATAATCTGAGATGCCCTGTGCTGTGAACACAGCATTTTCTTCGAGGTGAAAAGATTGATAATTAATTGTACAGCAAGTGGAGATATTTTGATTCTGTCTAATACACATCTAAGATAGGTAAGGTCGACTCTATCAAACGCTTTGGATAGATCTTGAAGGAGGATCCAAATTTCCTTGTTGTTTTCATTGGCATCTTCCAAAAGCATATTAAGAATTTTGATTGGTGGAACAGTTAAGCCACCAGGGAGGCCAGCAAAATTACCACCTCTCAGAATATGATGTTTCTCAAGGAGCTTAGACAGTCGATTATTTAGAATTTTAACAAAACCCTTATGAGCAGTTTTGAGGAGTGTGATAGGATGTGTTTGGGTGATATTACAGTTCCATTCTGTTGGTTTAGGAATAGGATAGATATGAGCGATCTTCCATTCGTTAGGTATTTTCTCAAGAGAGAAACACATGCTGATAAGTTGCCAAAGCAAATGTTGCATTTTAGAACCTAAATGGGTGATCATTTCATTAATAATACCAGAAGGTCCAGCTGCTTTATCAGAGGGTAGTGATTTAAGAACAGATAACCATTCATCAAAAGTTGGAGGTTGCATTAAATTGGAATACCAATTATTATTAATGTATTCTTTAGGACGATACTAAGCTTTTCACCTTCGAGACATAGGACGAGCACAAGAATTAGGAATGGCATAGTTTTGGAAGTAATTGATGACAGCGTTTTTAATTTCAGCAGGATTAACTGTGAACCTACTGTTACCAGTGTCATTATTTTTGATGAGTAGGCGGTCCAAAACAATAGAACACTTTTTTCAATTTAAAATGGAGTCAATCATTTTAGATGTATCATTGAGCAAGTCGTTACATCTTTTGTCAACCAGTTATCGGATGGCAATTCTTTAATATGTGTTTAACACCCATAATGTTATTTGAGTCAATCACCAGAGGAAAAGTATACTGTGTGAGTTTCATGTTAACAATGATTTTGTTGAGGTTGAAAATTATTTGTGGCCAGACGAAGCTGGTAGGCCAAAGTTTTTGTTGTATTATACGTTGTTTAAACATTAATAAAATTGAGCTAACTTTTTTGGCAGCCCTTAAAGAGTCTGGGGTATCATATAGATGTTTTCTTTTTTGCGTCGGAGTGATCCAAACATGTGGTATCTCTTGTTTACTTACTATGAGAGTTGTTGATTTGATGACAGACCACAATGAGTTCATATTAGCAAGGTTGTGTGAAAGATCCTTAAATCGATCTAAGTTATGATGATTATAGTGAGAGTTAGTATAATCGGCAAAGCAAGACCACCAAGTTGGGTTTATCGCTTTAAAATTAGGGACGTGTCGTTTGTTCATTAAAGATCGTGAGACCGCATGAGATTGATGTCTAATATTTGTGAAACTGGTGAAGACAATGCTATGATCTGACTTATATATATCAGTGGTATCAATGTATGAATAAAGAAAGTCTGAAATTAGATTTGGAGAAGCAAAAATGGAGTCGATATGTGTGTTAGCTTGTGTTGAAAAAAAAGTGGGTTGGGTGTTTCATGACAGATGTCATATAAGTCCAAAAAATTTAGAGCAAAAATTCTTTGATAAAAGTCATATCTCCAATGTAATGTTTGTTCATTATAGATGTGTGACCAATATTTGTCAAGGTTTGCGTTAAAATCACCAAGGAGAATAATTTTGAAATCAGATTTCAGACCATTTTTAATGTGATCAAGAATTGATCTATGCAATTTAAGGCGTTCATTTTTGGTTGAAGCACTGCAATTAGCATGTAAATAAATTGAGAAAATTCTTAGTTTGATATGACCGGTGAGAAAAAGATCTACATAAATGAAACAATCACTGTCTAGAAAGATTTTTTGAACATAATTTGACCATATGTGTTTGATAAGAAGGCCGACGCCAGCACAGGTGTTAATGGAAGAGCTCCAAAAGGAAGAAAAATTGGGATTGAATTTATTTTTGTAAGTCTGGTTGGATCTGTAACAAGTTTTAGTTAGACCGACAAAATCCGTGTCGAAATCTAAAAAAGTATCTTTGATTTATTCATTTTTTAAGTCACATTGTAAGGAGTGAACATTATGGTAGTAAAGGTAATGGTTGGTGAAATATTTGTGTTATTAATATTATTAGTTTGGGTGTCTATATTGAGTAAAGGAGTAGTAATTTTATAATTATTAATCATGATAAAAGATGAAGGAGGGGGTGACAATTATTGAGATAGTTTTTTGGAGAGAGATTGAAGTTGTGTCATCATGACATTCATTTGTTCTTGTTGGGTCTTAATGATAGAATTTTGTTCATCGATGGTCTTCTGAAGGTTAAGATTAATGGGACTAGGGCTAGAGTGAGCATTATCATTAGAGGAAGAGTCATTCAAATAAGAATGTTTATTGTTATGAGAGATAGAACTTGGTTTAGGAATGATTGGAATGATAGGTGATGGAAGTAAAGGGTTTAGGAGAAGGTGAAACTAACTGTAAGTGTTCTAATTTAGTAATTTGAATTTCAAGATCTGATATGGTTTTTTTCATATTGGTCAGCATGTCAAGAATTTGATCAAGCTTTTTGTTGGTATCATTTGTGTTGTTAGGATTGTGAATAGAGTTATTGACAGTTTTTGGAATAGGGTCAGGATCTTTGATTTTGCCTTTGTTATTTCCAGAAAGAGCATCTGAATAATTGAGATTTGGGTCATGTAATGAAAGCTTTTGATTCCTATCGTAGTTATTATTTTTAAAATTAAAGAACGTGAGCCAGCGGGTTTGAATCTATTATAAAGTTTTTAAACAGAAAGTAGATGTGAACATTGTTTTTTGGGTTCAGATAGTTCATTTTAAGGTGAAATTGGGATTTGCAGACATTTTATAACGATATGGTCAGGTGAGCTACATTTATGGCAGCATTTTGATTCAACAGGATACTATTGTAGGTTATTGTCTCCAAAAGCATAACCAAATTTGATAGCATCGTTTAGGATTTCAGATGTTTCAAAGTTAAGGATCGCAAAGGATCTAGGTTTGTAATTGTTAGAGCGTGAGATGTAATAAGCTTTTACTTTAATAGCAAGAACAATGTCTTGGAGATCACGTACAGAAGTACCAAAAGGGAAATTGGTCAATTTGATACAGATATCATTTCTTTGTTTGACTTGTTCAGGAGAGAGATCTGCTGGGTAAACTCTTATGCAGTCATTATCCCTTAGATTATCTAGCAGGCAAATTTGCCTGCAAAATTAAAAATAATTGTTAATTTCTTTATAAAATATTAAATATTTATTTTAGTAATATTATTACTATATAAAAAATATAATTTAATATATATTTTATCAAC
>CAMKVN010002802.1:0-12291 GCA_946474995.1 Funneliformis geosporum
GGTGTGACTTCTTGGGACGGTGCTGACATGTTCATTTAGATTTTTCATCATGTATATTCTTCTCGAGTTTTTTTTTTTCTCTCTCTAGAAGATTGCTGAAGGAGAATTTTGGTGATTGGTTGATCCAAACGGGTTTGAAATAGAACTACGAGGGATAGTTAGTCTTTATTTTTTGTATTTACTTTTTTTTATTTCTAATCTAGTTATTATTATACAATTTATTAATAAAGTACTGACAGTACCACATCTTTAAAAAATAAAAAAAAAAAAATCTATATAAAGGATTTATAAAGTTAACCAATTTAATTAATGAAGAGATGAAGTAATAAATCATGATAACACATGTAACCTTCTAAACTAGAAATTCCAAAAGAGAACTTTAAGGAGAAACTAGTTAAAGGCTAAGTATTAGAATGTAGTAATAAATTAAAAGAACAATATAATTATATTCTTATATTTTTAAATACAAATATATTATAGTTATAAGACTATTGCATAGAGATTAAGTAGTCATTACTCAATTATTGCAATAAAATTACATAGAAAAATGAGAAAATTATTACATAGTTATTATGCAATAGATAGTGATTTAGTGTAGAAATTTTATTATGAATAAGCTGAATTTTTCATCATGTATCGTTAGAAATTTAGAGAGTAAAACTTAGAAATTTAAGAAGTTAATTTTATAAGTTAAAAAACTCTTTGTTAAATTATCTCAATAAACCAATCACTTGTATCAATCATATTTTGTGCTAAACCACTTTGTGTCAACTGTATTTTAATATTACTGATTTATTCATGTCAATAAATTACTTAGTGTTTAATAATTGCTTTATGTCAACAACTATATTTGAATCACCAATAAGTTAAAGTATTAATATTATGAAATAATTTAAGCTGTACATTACCAACTTTGTTATAATAAATCTATTATAATGTTATCAAGGTATTTTCCTAATATTAAAAAAAATTACAAGTTATTTGATATATCACTAGACAAAATAATACCATTCGTCATATTTAAATTGCCAAAAGCTGGTCAAAATATAGTCTAATTCTACTAATTATTACCAAAAAATCAGCACTTCAAATAAATAGAAAATCGGTTACAAATCAGTATTTATATTAAAAATTCAACATAAATCAGCATCAACAATTAGCAAAAATCAATTAAGTAACTATTTATAAAATTAAAACTAATAAAACTCATTTTTTGTTTATTTAATATTTTAATATTTATAATTTTATATTATTATTACATTATAAATTACTCAAAAAGAATATATATTGTATTATTCAAAAATGATACATTTGATTTTTTAAAGATAAGAAAAAATAAAGAAATCAGTTAGAAAACCTACTAAAACTACCTTAAAAAGGCTAACCTTAATGTATTTCTAAAAAAAAAAAGTAAAGAAAAAATAACGAAAACAGTTAAAAAACATCAAAATATCACTTTCAAAAGGCATATATTAATGCATTCTAAAAAAAGTGAAGAAAAAATAAAGAAATAAGTTAGAAAACCCACTAAAAACTATTTTCAAAAGGCTAACCTTAATGTATTCCTAAAAAAAGCAAAGAAAAATAAAGAAAACAGTTAAAAATATACTAAAAACCACTTCTGAAAGACTTATCTTAATGTATTCTTAAAGAAAGTAAAGAAAAAATAAAGAAAATAGTTAGAAAACCCAATAAAACCACTTCTGAAAGGCTTACATTAATGTATTCCTAAAAAAAACGAAGGAAAATAAAGAAAATAGTTAGAAAACTATTAAAATATCACTTCTGAAAGGCTTACCTTAATGTATTCCTAAAAAAATAAAGAAAAAATAAGAAAACAGTTAAAAAACTACTATAATATTATCTTTAAAGGTATATCTTAATGTAATCCTAATAAAAAATAAAGAAATCAGTTAGAAAGCTATTAAAAATACCACCTTCAAAAGGCTTACCTTAATGTATTCCTAAAGAAAATAAAGAAAAATTAAAGAAAACAGTTAGAAAATCCACTAAATATTAAATCTGAAGGCTTACCTTAATTTATTCCTAAAAAAAAGTGAAGAAAAATAAATAAAATAGTTAGAAAACTACTAAAATACCATTTTTGAAAAGCTTACCTTAATGTATTCCTAAAAAAAGTAAAGAAAACAGTTAGAAAACTACTAAAATACCCTTTAAAAGGCTTATCTTAATGTATTCCTAAAGAAAGTAAAGAAAAAATAAAGAAAAAAAGGTTAAAAACCATTTAAAAGTACCTTTAAAAGGCTTATCTTTGCTTTGAAAAGATAATTTTCCTAAAAAAATCAAAGAAAAATAAAGAAAAAGGATTAAAAACCATCCAAAGTTACTTCCGATTTGCTTACCTTAATTTCCAAAATAAGAATTTCTAAAAAAATAAGAAAAAAGAAAGGGAAATGTCACAAAAGTCACTTCCAATTCGCCTATCTTGATTTCAAAATAAAAATTTTTTAAAAAACAAGAAAAAAGAAAGGAAAAGGTTAAATTTCCACCCAAAAATCGTATCACTAGGAAAAAAATGAAGAAATAAATTTTTTTAGAATATTCTGAAAGTTTATCAGTTTTATACTGTAAAATAAACTAAACTAAAATTTTAATTAATTTAAAATTTAGAATTATTTAAACTATTTATAATAAATGTCCCAAACAGATGATTTTGCATCATTCAATTGCAAAATCAAAGATAGTTTGATCATTCTTTCAGAATAATAAAAAATCATCATTCTTTCAGAATAATAATGAATCATTCTAAAAGAATAATAAAAAAATTCTTTCAGAACGATAATGTATTTTCTCCTTAAAAATGATGATATATCGTTCCTTAAAAATGATGAAAACATTATTCTTTCCGAACAATAATTAAATCATTCCTTTTGAAATAATTTCTATCATCTCTTTAGGAATAATTATTCATTTCTTTAGGGATGATTTCTATCATTGCTTTAGTAACAATTGTTTATTTTATTAGGAATGATTTCTATCATTTCTTTGGGATAAATTCTATCATCTTTTTGAAAATGATTATTTATTCCTTTAGAGACAAATTCTATCGTCTCTTTAAGGACGATTGTTCACTCCTTTAAGAATTATTTCTATTGTCTCTTTAGGATGATTACTCTCAAAATGTTTTTATAATTTCATAAAAATCAGCTCAAAAGATTTCAACAATGAGATCAATTGATTTATTGCCAAATCTTGTGTCTAACTGAAATTTTGCTGAATATTATGACCGAAAGGTCTTAATGCTAAAATAATGCTAAATTATATGTGATGTAATAAATAACTATCAATTTTTATAACTTAAGCTGAATTTTTACCAAATCATATGGTCGAATCAGCTGAATATTTACCGAAAGGTATTAGTGCAAAAAGAAATGATTTTGACTAGTGTATAATTAGTGTAATAAATGAAATTCTAAATTTCTTTAATATCATTTTCTAATTGGACTAGCAAAAATAATTTTATCAATAAATTTATTCAAGATATTCAATTGAATAATAAAAATACAAAGCAAATATTAGAATGGATTCCTTATAATAAATTAGTAAATATTGAATTTCTTGATAAAGAAGAATTTAGCACTATATATAAAGTTATTTGATTAGATGGATTTATTAAATCTTATTCATATAATAATAAAAAAAAATTGGATTAGAAGTAAAGAATTAAAAGTATCTCTTAAATGATTTAATAATTCATCTAATTTAAATGAAGAATTTTTAAATGAGATATAAAATTAATGATTATTTTAATTTTAAATAATAAATTAATAAATTTTTAATATTTTAGTAAAAATATCATTATGAATGTTTTAGTCAATCAAAAAAATATTCAGATAAAAATCTTATTCAATTATATAAATTTATTCAAGATCCAAATACATTAAATTATATGATAGTAATCAAATATGTAAAAAATAGTAATTTAAGAAAAATTTTATTAATCATAGTTAAAGATAAATGGATTATTAAATTATTATAATTAAATAATATTATCAGTAGACTTGATGAAATATATCAAAAAAATCTTATTCATTGTGATTTTCATCATGGTAATATTTTAAACTTAAAAGATAATATTTTATCTATTAGTAATTTAGGATCATATAAACCTGTAGAATATTTTCAATCATCTAAAAATAATGATATTTATGGTATTTAACCATTTGTAATATCTGTAATTTAAGATAACTAGTAATATTTATAGTTTTTCTATAATTATGTGAGATATAAAGTCAACTCTTTCTATAGCGAATTTTGATATAACAAATTTCACAATATAATGGATTTACAGTATGATACATATTTTTAAATATAGAAAAAACCTTTTTTTGATTTTACTTAAATCGCGCAGTTGATACTATTACGCCTTGTGTGTATCATTCTATAAAAGTGATACGTCTTATTTTAAGCATATAGACATGACCACTATATTCCCCTTTAGTACTTTTAAACCCAATGTGAATTTGTGAAACCAAGATGAATGGATGTCTAAGACACAGCATGGTTCCACCGCAAGGAGTAGAATGCCAAGCCCTTGAACTGTCTATATTATTCAGATACATGGTACCTTCTCTTCATTCACATTCATCATAACTACTGGAAAGAGAGTCACGACAACCTAAGATGATAACCTACACCATAGTTGCCAAGCCATACGTCAAAATCACCTAGAGAATCAAACTCCGCCTTAAAACCCTAGTTGTGATATAGATACCACAATAATTGAAAACAGTGCAATATCAACCACCTATAACCTGTGATTATTATTCAACCCAAGTTATACAGTACCTACCATTAATCCTACCCTTATGGGTACCTTTGCAGATGATGGGATACTTGTCTATTACAAACCAGCCCCCACTATCAGTTCTAAACTCAATTGGTTTACGATAAGTGAGAATATCTATTACCACTATCTGCTATTAGTATGGTATAGATCTAGACAAAGTGAACATATACCTTTTTATCAGTGGTAGCTACCATCACACCTTATAGACATTTCAAGGTCACCATATTCTACAAATTCGTAATCTTCAACGTATATGGTATGTATGTATCCTATGATATTTATTTTTGAAATCAAATTAGTAAATCCCGCAAACTTAATTTGTTGCGATCTGACTTGGCTAGGGGCTGAACTAGTGTCTATCTCAGTATAATATACGAAAAGGCTTAGCGATTTATCACTAAGCTAGAATTGCCTGATCCTATCATAGAAAAACTTTTTTTTGATTTTACTTGGATTACGCAGTTGATACTGTCACGTCTTGTGCACAACATTCTATAGAAGTGATATGTCTTATTTTAAGCATACAGATATGACCACTATATCCCCTTTGGTACTTTAAACCCAGTGTAAATTTGCGAAACCAAGATGAATGGATGTCTAAGATACAGCATGGTTTCACCGCAAGGAGAAGACTGCCAAGCCCTCACATTATCTATGTTGTTCAGATACATGGTACTCCTCTTTATTCATATTCATTACAACTACTGAAAAGAGAGTCATGACAATCTAAGATGATAGCCTACACCATAATTGCCAAGCCATATGTCAAAATCACCCAGAGTATCAAACTTCGGCCTCCAAACCCTAGTTGTGATATAGGTATCACGATGGTTAAAGACAGTGTAGTATCAACCAACTATAACATGTGGTTATTTGTCAACCCAAGTTATAAAGTATCTACCATTGATCCTACCCTTACAGGTAGTGATGTACATTTTCGATGTTCAAAACATTTTGAAACTGTCTCATACTATGTTCCAAAATGTCTCACATTAAGTCTCAATGTTCCAGGCCATGTCCCAAAAATGTCTCAGACAACACTGCTTATGGGTATCCTTTGCAGATGATGCGGCACTTGTTTATTATAGATCAGCCCTCACTATCGGTTTCAAACTCAATTGGTTCACGATAGGTGAGAATATCTATTACCACTACCTGTTGTCAGGATGGTATAGATCTAGACGAAATGAACTTACACCTTTTTAGTGGTAGCTACTATCACACCTTATAGACATCTCAGGATCACTATATTCTACATATTTATGATCTTCAACGTACATAGTATGTACGCATTCCATGATATTCATTCCCAGAATCGAACTGGTAAATCCAGCAAACTTAATTTGTTACGATCTGCTTTGGCTAGGGGTTGAACTAGGGTCTATTGCAGTGTAAGGGTTTAGCGATTTACCACTAAGCTAGAATCGCCAGATCTTATAGAAAAAACCTTTTTTTTTAAAATGATGTGGTACTGCCAGTATACATGAAGTTGAAATGAAACCCAAAAGTCAAAATGGTCGAACTGACGTCATATCACATGATTTTTCATATAAAAAAAATTCCAAAAAAAACAAAAGATGTACGATTTTGGTCAATATTGCTCTGATTCATATGAAACAACTACCATTCGATTCCTTGCGACTAGATAGATCTAACGAGCTAATATTCATTGATTTTGGATCAGCTTTTTTTTAAAGACACAGTAATGCATTTATTTATTAATAAAATTCATAATCAGTTAAAAAAAACATAATAATCCTAAATAAAAGGAGTACAAAAGTAGAAAAAATAAAAAATGCTGTCTAATTATCCTTATTAGTAAACTAACTCCAATCAGACCAACCGTTTGTCCCGTCAGGCTCCAGTAATAATTACTAGTAGAATTACTATTGCCACCCAACTAATTTGAGAAAAATGTTTGATAAATAGTTATTACTGCGTTAGTAGTAAGGAACATTTTCGTTCATGTATGTAAGATTTAGTCATTAAATAATTGTGATCATATTTAAGAACGTGATTGGTAGAAAGAGAGTTAGAAAAACTATTTATAGTGAAATAATGTGAGGAACTATAGTTAAGTTTTTTACTATACTGTGAAATGTTGAGAGATTGTTCTTTGGTAATAGTAGTGTCGCATTTGGTTTTCCAAATGATTTCGTAAGATTGATCAAAAATAAAGTCATAATAAGGAGAAAGAATTTTAGATGTAAGTGATGAAGATTTTGTAAAAAGGTCGAATAATTTAGGAAGAGCTGAAGGTACGATGCCTTTGATGAAGTCTATAAATGTAAAATTGTAAGGGTCAGCTCTAAGGGACCAATATGGGTATGTAATACAAAGAAGTGAAGAAATATCATCGGGATAAATTAGTTTAGAAGTATGAATGAAAATTTGTTGTTTGAGTAATATTAGAGCTTTGGTTATGATGTCTTTCATTTCTGTTTTGATCTTGACGCAAGTCCATATATGATTGAAATTTTCATCTTCGACGAGACAATGGCAGCATTTCCAGAAGGAATTGTAGAGTTTAGGTTGTGTCACTTTTAAGAATTTAATTGTTGGAATCTGTTCAAAGAGGAACTTGAGTCTTCTATAGTACGCTCAGGATTCTTTAAATGATGTTTCCGTAGGAGTGCCAAGTTTGATAAATTCAAAGGTCAGAGACCAGTTGATGTGTAAGAGACTATATTTTCTATTTCTTTTTAAAGAGTAGAAATCAATAAAATGTTTGGTGTTTGTGAAATCTTTTAGAAAGGAACGTAGCATAGTAAGAATAGGCATATTGTTGAAAGTTAGGATGTAAGAAAGATACAGTGTATGTGTAAAATGAATAGGAAGAGGGGAGTGAAGAAGAGAAGATTTAGTGAGTAGATCAACCTTATTATTGTGAGAATCATCAGAATGCGCAGCTACTTTGTTTAACAAAAGAGAAATATTTCGTTCTTTCAAAAGTTTAAAAATGAAGGACCAGTATAAATTAAATGATAGTTTGAATATTAAAGAAGAATAGTTGAAGACGTTTTGTTTTCTAACTTTGTTATATGAGTGAATTAGTGATAGACTATCTGTACAAACATTAATCTCAGAATCAGTAGGGCAGATTAGTAAAACTAAAAGTAAAGCAAAAATTTCAGCATTAGTAAAGTTAGCCCAGAAATAAGGAATGGCAGTAGTGAATTCTATATTAAAATTATTATGAACAAGAAGAAAAGCGGAACTTAAATAGGAAATAGGAAAAGTGAAATGATAAATAAATTTATAAGAACCATCAGTGTAAAAAGTAAGTGAGTATTCGTCTTTTAGAGTAAGTTTGAATTGATTTAAGAGTATACAAGTTGCTGGTGAAGATATTAAGGATTCTATAGTAAAAAAGAGGGAACTATTACTAATTAAAAGATTATTGGGTACAATGGTCGGTCTCATGTCAAGATATCTTTGTGTGGCTTGATCAGATACAGTTTTGATATTCCTTTTCAAAATGTAAAGTTTTTCTGAGTTTACTGAGGTAAAATAATTTGTTTGAATAAGATGAGGTAGGTCAGAGTCAATTAAATTCCACATAAGAGCTGTTGAGAAGCAACAGAAAGTCTGGCACATTGTGATTCCTCATGAAAAGTATAACCAGTACAGGCTACAAAAGTATTTTGTTTTTTTTGATGGAGACCATGAATCAGCTGTTATGTTGATCAGGACGAAGTGTTGAAATAGAATTTTGTCTGGAAAAAGCAGAGATTTATAAGATTTTCTTATAATTGTCTATCTCAGATAAGGCAGGTTATAGTAGTTCATTTCAGGTGGAGTCCAAAGAGCAACCCAGTCTGATACTTTATGAGAATCCATGGGAAAGAAAGTTTTAAAACCAGCAGAAATGAATGGACTAATAGTATATTGATATTTGATTCTATTTGAATGCATAGGGTTTAATACTATAGTTTTTTCTAAATAAGAGAACCATTCTGGAAAACTGCCTTTGATTGTGTAATGATCATTATTAATATGGGTGCTGATATCTCTGAATTTTATAAGAAATTTACCCTTACAAATGAGCTGATCAAGAAATAATATAGATTTGTATCATAATGAATTTATCCACTTTTTTTTCCAAGGAATAATGTTTTGAAATGGAGTTTTGCCCCCTTTGATATTGAATTTAGAACTGTTTGCTGACATGTTTGAGAATGACAAATTCGATTGTAAATAGAAAGAAATTATGTTACCAAGAAAGTTATCGTAACGAAATTTGTTCAGAGAAGTAGGCCAATAAATCAAAGAGTTGTCGTAAAGCCAAAAAATTTTTGAAGTTGTTTTAGTCTAATTTCAGTTATTTTTGAAAGAAGCGATAAAGATGGGTCATCATTAATTATATTGGCGAAATGTTGTAGCTTTGAATGTATCATATTTGCAGCGAGATCATTGAAACTATTAGTCAGTTTGCTGGTTTACATACAGTTAGGTGTTAATTTCAGAAATTTGAGTTTGTGTTTAAGAAAAATCCTAACTTTGGTAAAAAGAGCATTGCATTCTTTAGGTGATAAGACAACTAATTGTGAACGATATTCGATCCTGAGAATTAAAATCATGTTAAATATGTATTTCAATTGTTTATCTGTTAGTGGCTTATATTTTAGTTTTAGAATGAACTCCGCAATTTCACTTTGAATTTGTTGTTTAATAAAAGTTTTGTTATATTTTGCAGAAATCCATACTCCTAAATATCTGGTTGATTCTGATGGTTTTTTTCTTGGAAAAGAAATCGGTCAGTTTAGAAATTCACTGTATATGAGATATTTACTTCAGTCGCTTCAGTTGTTAATATAAAGGACTTATCATGATTAACTTTCATCAAGTTGAAGTTGAAGAATAATTGGGCGATGTCAAAAATAGCAATCAAATTTGATAAACTATCAGTAACCCAGATTGTGTCATCTATATATGCTGAATTAGAAATATACGCAGAAATTTCTGAGGTCTCTGTTTTGGTGATGTCTGGTTTCTATGACACAGACATTTTATATCCTAAGAAAAAGTTTTGAATACGTGATAGGAGGGGATTGTAATAAATTACCCAAAGTAGAGGAGATATAACCTCTTTTTGGTCAATTCCAACTATGATCTCATAGGGATCAGTGTTACCATATGCTGTGAAAACGGAGTTCTTTCTGTTTAGAAAAAGATTAGTGATGACATTAATGAAAGAAAAGGAAATTTTTAATCGTTCTAACACTTTTTGTAACATGAAGATATTGACTCTATCATATGCTTTTGGCATGTCCTAGAAAAAAATGTTTAAATTTTGAACACAATCATCATCTTTTGCTAAATACGTTCTGAATTTTTCAATTATTATTTATTGGAACTATTGAAAACATTTCATCATTATTTGTGAGAGGAAGTTGTGATATCATTTGGGAATGGTAAATGATTGAATCATAGGGCCGATAGTAGTGATCAAATTTCTCATTTCTGTTTTGATATCATTGACTGATGTTTCGACTATATTAATTCGTTGGAGATTATCATTGGTTGAAGTTTTTGGGTTAATTTGTTCGTTGTCATTAAAATTTGATTGTGTGTTTTCAATAGGTGGGGTAATATCTTCAGACATTAAATATTCATCATGTGATGGGAAAACATATGTGGGGTCAGTAGCATGATTCACATCGTACTCAATGTTGTGCATTACTTTAAGACGATTTAAACGAAAGCTGATGTCCTCTTCGTTTTGTTGGATAACAAGTAGGTCATTTTAATGGATACGGTTTTGTCACTAATTGTGAGTAGTTTGTTGTCAATTTGATCGAGTCTTTCCTGAACTACTTTTAATATATCAATAATATTTGGGTTAGTGGGTGATGATTGATTATTAATTTGGTTGGAATTATTATTTTTAAGCACGTCAACGTATGAAGTATTATTATTTGGTCTGTTGAAATTGTTATTTTTCGGCAGACGGTATGGCTCAGGTTAAAATCGGTCATAGAGTGGTTTGTAAGGGTTTACTGTTTTACGATTATTACAATCTTTAAATTCGTGGCCGGACGCATTACAGCTTCGACAATATTTGGTAGCAGGTTCCATCCAATAAAGAGTTTTTCCTTTAAATTTTTGTGATTGCGTAGCTGCAGTATCTAGGTCATTGAGGATAGCGAAATTGATAAAAGTATAAGGTCTTAAATGATATTGTTGGTCACGTGGAATAAAGCATGATCTGGCTTTGATATGTGTTAGAAAATCGCTAAGTTGTTATTGATCTGTATTAAAAGACAAGCTTGTGAGTTTTAACTCAAATTGTTGATGTAATGCTATTTGTAATGGGTTCAGATCAGTTGGTTCCACTCTGAGTGCGGTGTCTAAAAATTGGATGGACCAGTGTTCATTATAAAATGGTTTGATAATGTCAGCATTTTCAAATACAACGAATGCGATTTGCCATAGGCCTCTAATGATCATTGAAAATCTGATGATCGTTTTATATTTAGAAAAGAAATTTTGTAGCATGTCAGATTTAATGAATAAGGAAATGTTTGACACTTTAAGAGTCCTTCCTTTTTCAGCGTTTTGTTTAATTTTTTTTTCTGCAGGTTTAATAATAGTGAAGATCAGATTATGTTGTGTCTCCTGTACTTTTGTAATTGCATGTGTTAGTTCCTCTATTGAGCGAAAATAGACTGAGAAATTTCTGAATTTGGAAATGTAAATAGAGCCTTGATAACCATTGAAGCGTACAAAAAGAGAATTGATGAATGTGCGCTTTTCAGCTATGGATTTTCTTTTATATTTGACGCGTTATCTGTCACGTAAAATCACGTAAGAGTAATAATAACGTTGAACGAAACCCCCTGAGTTTCTTGGTCACGTGTTTCTTCGTTTTATTCAATTTCTTCAGACCAAGTTTGTTTTTGTTTGCCTTTGGTATTAGTAGGAAGAATATAATCAAAGCCTGTATCTTCAAATATGTTATCCTTATTGTTACTGGCATGCATGGAGTTGTTTGTTGTTTGTTTTGAAATAATAGGTGAAGAAGGAGTAAAATTGGAAGTAGTATTAACATCCATTTCAGAGGGTACTTTAGTAGAGAAGACGTTATTATTTGTATTTTGTTCAGACAAATTTTTATTGTTACTTGCGAACATAACGTTGAGAATAATTTTTTCAATTTCTGAGTCAATAGTGTCTTCTTTAGAAGATGTTAAAATTTTTTGTTTTTTTGGTAAAATATTATTTTTGTTTGTTTCTGTTGTATTTGAAGAAGAACTTGAAGCTTCGGAGTTGTTAACTAGGATATTCCTTTTGTTTCGTTGATAATTATTTTTCGTTTGTTGTTTAGAAGAGGTATCTCTAGTAACTAGCATAATTTTTTTTTTGTCGATCTTTTTTAGTGGACTGGACGTTTGTGGGAGAGAGTTTTTTTTGATTTTGGATCAGCCCATCTCGAGATATTCGCGATCGTATTTCGAAATCCAGACTCCTTTATTTAAAGT
>CAMKVN010002803.1:0-12288 GCA_946474995.1 Funneliformis geosporum
CTTCTTTTTCCCAAGACATGGTCGGATTTTCCGATATCATCTGATTGGTTAAGCTTATTTGTAACTTTATAGAATAGTTCCGACTTTTTCTGAGAGGAAAAAGCACGTTCTTCCTGTTGCATTATACTCGTTTCTAGTTCCTGACCCCTCTCGGCTAACTGAAAATCAAAGTTTCGGTCGTAAAAAGTATTGTACCACCGCTTACAACTTTGAAGAACTGAATCACCTTCAAAGGTTTCACTAATGTCTAGTAGATCATTGCATAACGCACAAACACAGTCTGGTATTTTTCGATATTTGTTTTTTTTAATGATTTCGAGCGATTTCCGCCAATCTTCATAAATCTCTGTCCAGGGTCGAATCACATTTTCGTTTTCCAGACGATGATTAAGGTAGTGTTTCAATTGCCAGTACTGTGCTTCGACTTCTCTAAAGTAATCATTTACGTCTTTGTCATTATCAGACACCTTGAAATTCAAGTATGTTCTCGTTCTTAAAACTGCAGTCATTTTTTGTCTCGTGGTATTAGGAAACGCGACGCGACGCATATCTAATATATTTACGTAAATCGTTATCTTTCCTGTACCACCTACGGCATATCAACCCTTATCAGGAATTTGTCGAAGTTGCGCTCCGTAAATTACAAATAGATCCTTTCAACTTTTCGAAAGATGAATATATTGGATGATGCAACTATGCTGAAGTTTTTCGCGTCTGACCAGTCAATTGGTGGTGAGAACTTCCCTTGTATCTTTTGATACCCAGGAAAGCCATAGCTTCATGTCTGACCAGTCAATTGGTGGTGAAGTTATGAGTTGCGAAAAGCCGTAGCTTCATGTCGGACCAGTCAATTGGTGGTGAAGTAATGAGACTTGGCAGCTAACGACTGCTTGCGTCTGGCCAGTCAATTGGCGGTAACAGTCGATCCATTGATTTTGCTGAAGTTGCTCATGTCAGACCAGTCAATTGGTGGTGAGGAACTTCCCTTGCATCTTTGAATACATAGGAGAAGCCATAGCTTCATGTCGGACCAGTCAATTGGTGGTGAAGTTGTGAATCAGTGGATATCCAAGTAATCTCTTGGTAGTTGCCGACATCCTATTCATCTGTAGCACATCGTTTCTACTAATAAAATAATAAGATAGGTTTTTATTTATTTGTACAAGTTAAGATCAAACGTGGGTTAATTTTTTAAATATATAAATATATAAAATTATATAGGATTGTCAAGCGAAATATGTGATGCTATCAAAGAGGGAGGGAGTACGCGGATCCTAGGCCATTTAATGCGAGTCCCAGCATCAAGTTATTTCTTTGCTCTCACACATTTCCGGTAAATTTCTACAGTTAATTTGTTTCTATCGGTACTAACTACAAGATTCTCATCCCCACACTCTTTTATTACACTAGATTTCTTAAATAAATTATCCCATCCATTTCTACGCCACTAACACCCGCACAGATTATGTAAAAGATTATTCCCCGCAAGAGAACTTAAGAAATTTCGAACCTACAGAATTAATTCGGGGGATTAGCAACTGAGGTAAAAAAAAAAAAATAAGAAATGCAATATTTCCAATTCATACTTACCATGATTTATTTTCACAACATTCCATTCCAACTCATACAAGAAATTTATTGCTTAATTTTTTTCGAGTTGCAGAGTAATATATAGTTATTATCTGTTTCTTTTTTTTCCGAATCTAAGAGGAAAAAAGGATTTTTCTTATAAAGATTCACTAACTGGGGGCGGTCACCTTTTTATATAATTTACAATAGGTCTAAAATTGACAGGGCTTTTGGAATACGCTTTGAACGATCACATCATCATAGTAGTAATTACTCAAAATGCGCTATTGTATTCGCAAAAAAAGGATAAAAAAATCGGAATAATAGTGTATACGCGTAATATTGGATGGGCTAACGTCAACAGGGTAATACATCCATTCCGAGATCTGATTTACAAATTTAATCATCATGATAGGCATGTACAATATACAAATTCAAGAGGCAGTTTTTTTCAAAGTTGCGTGATGAACATATATGCCAGAACATTTGAGCGCCATAACTCATAAGACGCTTCGTATGATGAATATAACATCTTTTTCTTGGCCGGTTTTATTAATAAATCGATCGTATTGCGACCCTGCCTTTAAAAATAGACATATGTGACGTGATTACTACGCGTAATGCATATACTGCGAGTGTTACATATGCGGAAAGCTTCTTTATTATCATAAATCAAAAGATTCCTTATCCCACAAGATCATGTGATTTTTAACTCGAATGTAAGATTAAATATTACCCAATTACTCTCACGCGAAAAAATAATCAACTTTTTTATAGAAATGAAAAGTTTTTATTACAATATCAGATATAAAGTGAGCTACCACGCAAAATAAAATACAAACTTTGGGACTTTAGTCCTATAAATATTTACCAATTACATTATTATAACCAGAATCATCCATATCAATGTATTTGTGAACATTTTTTAAATTTCCCACAAATTCAGATTCAGTTGATGAGGAATCTCCTTCATCCTCGTTTCCATATTCAGGTCCATTTTCACCTGCATTCTCGTTGTTTATGTTGTTTATATGAAAATCAGAAATTTCATGTAATTTAATGATCTATCAAGGCCACTTTTACATTTGTAGCAATAACCTAAATTGTTATCAATTAAAAAGAAAATATTAATATGCTATCATAGATATAATTGCATTGTCTTTTAGATCACAAATACCTTGAATGACAAAATGTAATAGTTTTTAGGTGGGTTTTCAAACGTATCTTCAATCATTTCCGATCCATATTGCTCCTCACCATTTAGCATTATCCTAACGGCACTGGCCTTTTTATTATTTTTGAGATTATCAAATATTGCTTTATTTTCAAAGAATACTTTCACTTTCCATAACCTAATGCTATAGAAATCATTATTCGAAAAGACAATATTTTTTCATAATGATCTTCTTAAGATCGACAATACGTTCATTTTTTTTCTATTTCTATCTCGAAAAGGCCACAAGTACCTAGACTTCTAATTATACCATGAAGAGTAATTTTGGTCATTCTTCATATATAGAGTGTGTTAAAATTATGATCATGTCTTGATAAAGAAATATATTGCTAAGATTAACTAGACCTATTTCGATTAATTGCCAAATTTGCCATTTGTAGATTTGCTCATCAATGGCGAATCGACAATAACAAACCCTTTGGTTAAAGGTAGATCTGAATTGAGAAAGATCAAAGTGATCAACCCCAAATCGCGGAAATAATATTAACCAATTTTTTCTATCTAAAGCAATTATAATAGCCTTGAGTCCATCTAATAATAATAAAATTTACCGTTCATTTCTTGTAGAATGAATACTATTGTCCCATCCCCCTATTTCAATTATAGTCACAAAAAAGAAATATAAAATGGAATATTTGCTCATCATAAATCGAGATCTGTAAATAACGAATCGTGCATGTTAGGATGTGTATCACTAATTCCTATTCAAAAACGGATTAATGTGTGATTAGCTCATATACATAATTTGAATGTATTAACACAAGTAGGATAATAAAAATTTACCATTTATGCACAGCGCATTCGAGGATCTGTAAATCATAGATTCTAATTGCTCTATTTTCATTTTTGATCTTTTTAATGATGCCCTATCTTATGATCTGCAAAATACTTCTTTTACTCACTAGATATTAAAAAAGAAAGGGTTAGCCTATATCTTTTGAAACTTTTGGAACTTTCGAGTAAAAAATACATAATGCATTCTCAACCAGGGTTGGCAAATGACCTTGAAATGACCTCAAATGACCTTATTATAATTATAAATTTCAAGTCAAAAGACCTTATAATTTGCTAACCCTGCTCTTGGCTAGATCAAGTCCCAAAGTGACTTTGTAATATACTAAAATAATTCATATTCACATGAATCAATGATATTTTATAGCATATAATGTATAAGCCACTCATATGATTCGTAAAAAAAAGAAACGAAATGATAAACCTTTAGTGTTATGTAAGAATATGATTCTATTTGAGCTGAAGACGCTTTGCATAATTCTCCTAAGTGATTATCAGAGAAATAATAGGACTCATTATTGGAGAGGTTTTTCTTTTATATCTTTCATCATAATAATAATAACCATCTTCATATTTACTGTTTTTATTATATATATTATATCTATCATCATCTTAATCATCTGGCATATCTTCTTTAGAATTATTATCATAACTATATTCGCTATCATCATCTATCTTAACTTTATTCATATTTTTTTCTGAGATCATCAAAATATATCTCATCATCATAATGTATCTCATCATAATCTATATAGATCTCTGCCTTAGCTTAAGTGATTTGAGGAGTGAATGATAATTTTTTTTCAGATAGAGCAAAATTTTTCAGGATAAGCTATCTCAGAAATTTTGATTACTTTATCCATTTTCAAAGGTAACTTTTTTAAAGATATTTCATAATCTATAATCTTTTGAATTTACTCATTAATAAGCTTTGAAAAAGAATTTGCACTATATGAGTTAATATACAGTGGTTTACAAAAGAAACGCAAGTAGTGTTACTTGCCTTTAAAAGCTTATAACTCACTAACCACGAATCCTATAAACATAATTTTGTATTTGTTTTAAACCTCAAAACCTAGCTAATATTCAGTAAAAATTTGAAGTGCGATTATTAAGACCAATATTACGCAATTTAACGATCTACATCAGAAATTCTTACTTAATAAAATTTAAGTGTAGAAAACTTTTTTCACTAGGCCGACTACTCAAAAACTGATACTTTATTCAGATTCTCCTCAATACCGCGATTCTAATAAGCTAAAATTCATCCAAATCAGATCAGTAAATCAGCAAAAAATCGGTAAAAAAGATCATTACGATATTATATAAAAATGTATCTAATCATATTTATATATAGAAAAAAACTCTTTCTCTCTCCCTCCCAAATTTTTAGAAAATAAAAAATTTTCACCTTATTTACTTTAATATTTTATAACTCTGTTAGTTAGTTTTATTCTTCATTTTTACAACACCTTTATTTTCAAAAGAGTTTTTACATAAATTTTCAAACTGATAAAATAGGCAACAAACGAACTGGAACTGAAAAACAAACTGTCCCAAAAAATAAGTTCCGTTATGATCCTAAAGAAAAACAACCAGAACCTGTAGCCTCTTCCTCGGGTGGTGTTCCAAACGATAGTTCTCTACTCAACAAGGAAATTATCAATGATACTTTTTAATCTTTGAAAGATACATCTCCACCTAATGTTTTGGACAAGAACGAATATGTTACTATCAATGACGATGATAACATGAATACTGAAAACCTCAATTTTACTGTTATTTATCGCCCAACTCCTTTCGCCTGTGCCTCTATTATTAAAACATCTGCCTGTGAACTTCCTACTGCAGCTATTATTAAGACTATCAATGGTCTTTTTGCTCAAGACGACGCGTTTAAAGGAGCTAACGTTCGACGCGTTAACTTTGTCAGATCATTAATCATCTATTTTGATAATCAGGTTATCCTAACATCAGCCCTCAATATGAAATTTTCCGATTTGGGAATTGACCAGTTCATTAATTATCAATCATACAAAGAAAATATGCAATTCCAGCAGCGCATCCTGCATGTTAATGACATTCATCTAAACATCAAAAGAGACACCCTTACATCTATTTTTACCAAGTATGGTACTATAACTAATGTTAGATTACAAACTCGTAGTCTTTGGCAACACATCTACATTACCTATGACGATCCACAAGCCATCCAATTATTTATACCCAATGGTTACGTTATCTCTATAATGACTGCATAAGAGTTTACCTATCAGATGTCTCTCCTGAACAAGTCAAATAAAGGAATGATATCCATATTAAATTGACCAATCTCCCATTTGGTATTTCTGCACGTGACCTCCAAGATATTGCTCTCGCTACTAAAGCAAAAGCTTGATACATCCTACGCTCTAATAACTACAAACCTAGACCGTTTGCGATCCTCTATTTTGAAACATCTGAAATCCTCAATGACGCTATCAAATTTGGTTATGCTTTTGGAAGCAATAACCTACAATGATGTCCTGCTGAATCAAAATGCTACCATAAGTGTGGCTCACCTGACCATATCGTTCGTTATGAAATGTCCACAAATCCCAATTTCACCTGAAAATGAACCATCTGAACCCAAAAAACAACGTTCACATCTACTTTCTGTTTAAAAACTTTATAACAGATTCAAACCTGCTGGCTCACATTCTTTAATTTTAAAAAATAATAATGACAATAGGAATCAAAAGCTTTCATCACGTGACCCAAATCTCAATTATTCTGATGCTCTTTCTGGAAACAACAAAAGAAAAAATAAGAATCCTGGCCCCATTCCGCATACTGTCGATAATTCTATCCACAATCCTAACAATACCAATGATACCAACAAAAAACTTGATCAAATTCTTAATATGCTGACCAATATGAAAAAAGCCATGTCAGATCTTGAAGTTCGAATTACAAAATTAGAACATTCACAACTAGTTTCACCTCCTTCTAAACCCTTTACTCCACTCATCCCACCACTTGTCATTCCAATTATTCCTAAACCAAGTTCTACCTCTCATGACAATAAACGTTCTCGTTTAAATGACTCTTCCTCTGATGATAATGCTCACTCTGGCCCTAGTCCCGTCAATCTTAACCTTCAGAAGACCATTGATGAACAGAACTCTATCATTAAGGCCTAACAGGAACAAATGAATATCATGATGGCACAACTTTAATCTCTCTCTGATAAACTATCCCAATAATTGTCACCCCTCCTCCAACTTTTATCATGATTAATAATTACATAATTACTACTTCTTTATTCAATATAGACACCCAAACCAGTAACATTAATAACACAAATATTTCACCAACCATTACCTTTGCTATATAACGTTCACTCCTTACAATGTGACTTAAAAATAAATTAATCAAAGATACCTTTTTAGACTTCGACACAGATTTTGTCAGTCTAACTAAAACTTGTCACAGATCCAACCAGACTTACAAAAATAAATTCGATCCCAACTTTTCTTTCTTTTAGAGTTCTTCCATTAACACCTGTGCTAGCGTCGGCCTTCTCATAAAGCGCATATGGTCAAATTATATTCAAAAAACCTTTCTAGACAGTGACCGATTCATTTATGTAGACCTTTTCCTCACTGGTCACATCAAACTAAGAATTTTTTAGTTTATTTACATGCCAATCGCAATGCTTCAACCAAACATGAACGCCTTAAATTACATAGATTGATTCTTGATCTCATTAAAGATGGTCTGAAATCTGATTTCAAAATCATTCTTCTTGGTGATTTTAACGCAAACCTTGACAAATATTGGTCAAACATCAATGATGAACAAACATTACATTGGAGATACAACTTTTATCAAAGAATTTTCGCTCTAAATTTTTTGGAATTATATGACATCTGTCATGACACACCCCAACCCACTTTTTTTTCAACACAAGCTAACACACGTATCGACTCCATTTTTGCTTCTCCAAATCTAATTTCAGACTTTCTTTATTCATACATTGATACTACTGATATGTATAAGTCAGACCATAGCATTGTCTTTGCCAGTTTCGCAGATATTGGACGTCAATCTCATGCTGCCTCACGATCTTTAATGAACAAATAACACGTCCCTAATTTTAAAGCGATAAACCCAACTCAGTGGTCTCGCTTTGCCAACTATACTAACTCTCACTATATCATCATAACTTAGATTGATTTAAGGATCTTTCACACAACCTTGCTAATATGAACTCATTGTGGTCTGCCGTCAAGTCAACAACTCTCACAGCAAGTAAACATGAGATACCATATGTTTGATCACTCTGACGCAAAAAAAAAAACATTTATATGATACCCCAGACTCCTTAAGGGCTGCCAAAAAAGTTGGCTCAATTTTATTAATATTTAAACAACGTCTAATACAACAAGAACTCTGGCCTAATAGTTTCGTCTAACCACAAATAATTTCCAACCTCAACAAAATCATTGTTAATATGAAACTCACCCAGTATACTTTTCTTCTTGCTCTTGACTTAAACAACATTATGGGTGTCAAACAACATATTAAAGACATGCATCGATCTTTAATAGCTTTAGCCAAAGTAGACACTTTAAAACTTAATGAAATTGCCATCCGACAACTGGTTAATAAAAGATGTAATGACTTGCTCAATGATACATCTAAAATAATTGATTCCATTTTAAATCGAAAAAAGCATTCTATTGTTTTAGACCGCCTACTCAACAAAAATAATGACACTAGTAACAGTAGATTCACAGTTGATCCTGCTGAAATTAAGGATGCTGTCATCGATCACTTCCAAAACTATGCTATTCCTAACTCTTGTGCTCGTCCTATGTCTTGAAGGTGGAAAGCTCAGTATCATCCTAAATAATACATTAATAATAATTGGTATTCCAATCTAATGCAACCCCCAACTTTCGACGAATGGATATCTATTCTTAAAATACTACCCTCTGATAAAGTAGTGGGACCCTCTGGAATCACCAATGAAATGATTGCTCATTTAGATTCTAAAACACAACATTTACTTTGGCAACTCATCAGCATGTATTTTTTTTTGGGAAATATCTAACGAATGGAAGATCGCTCATATTTATCCTATTTCTAAACCAACAGAACAGAACTGTGATATCACCCAAACTCATCCTATCACACTCCTCGAAACTGCTCGTAAGGGTTTTGTTAAAATTCTAAACAATTGACTGTCTAAACTCCTTGAAAAACACCATATTCTAAAAGGTGGCAATTTTGCTGGCCTCCCAGGTGGTTCAGCTGTTCTACCAATCAAAATTCTTAATATGCTATTGGAAGACGCCAATGAAAACAACAAGGAAATTTGGATCCTTATTTAAGATCTATCTAAAGCTTTTGATAGAATCAACCTTACTTATCTTAGATGTGTATTAGACAGAATCAAAATATCTCTACTTACCGTACAATTAATTATCAATCTTTTCACCTCAAGAAAAAATGTTGTGTTCACAGTACAGGGTCTCTCAGACTATTACGATGTTAAAATTGGTATTGATCAAGGAGAGGTTATATCTCCTCTTCTGTGATGCATTTACCTGGATCCTCTTCTCTGCGATGTTGCAAATCTGAATAAAGGATATACAATTGAACACAATGGTCTAACTGACCTAATTTACCTGTCTTCCCATCAGTTATCCGAGAAGATATCCTCTCTTGCTTATATGGACGATACAAATTGGATTGCTAGCTCACAGGAAGACCTCGAAGATATCCTCAAAATCGCTGAAGAATTTTATTCCTTTACCAGATCTGCACTCAACAAAGACAAATCTAAACCTTTAACTACTTCACACTCACAATCTAATGGTATCGACCTAAAGTTTGGATCCTCCACAATAAATATCATTTCTGAGAAGGACTCTATTAGATTTCTGGGAGTTTGGATTAATACCAAACAATCACAGACCTTTGTCAAAAACCAAGTCAAAAAAGATATCAATCATTTTATCAATTTGATGATATATAAATCTCTCACAAACAAGCAGATCTCATACATTATTAATATGGTCCTTTATCCTTTAATTGAATATCGTTTGCAACTCACTCTTCTATCGAAGAAGGAATGTGACAAATTTTTCGCTCCTATTCATGTTCTTTTCAAACAAAAATGCAAATTCGCTTCTACAATTCTCAATGTAATGCTACACTTTAAAGAATTTTACAATCTAAATGACCTTTGATCCTTACAGATCAAATCCCTTTCTAGCGCATTACTTTTTCAATTTAACAATTCTACCATCTATGAAAGGATTTCTACAATTAGTCTCTTTAACTTACAATCACAATGTGCTCTTCACATTTCACCACTAGCATATTGGCTCTGTAATTTTCACCGAAAGTCATACAAAAATCACATTGGTGCTTCTTTAAGCCTTATCAATTCCACCTCTTTGAAAATTTCTTTTTCTTCCTTTTCATATCTCACTAATTGTATATTGGGAGGTGATCGTCCTTTGTATAAAATCATCCCCTTCCCTTTAACAATTTTTCTAAAGTACGACACACGCTAACTCTTCATAATCTTTTGTTCTTGAAGACAAATGTACTAAATTATTAAAATTATAATATAGACTAGATACCCCCTTCCTATTTATCATTATCTTATAGATTTTGACCTACCATTTTCGATTAACTACAATTCCCGTTCTAGAAAGTCAGTGACCTACTGGGATCCATTATTACAATCAGTTATTTATGGTATCATTATTAGTAATCATTCAGATACTGCACGATTTGCTTGTCAACATTTTAGTTGTGCTACCAATAATGAAGGTATCCATTTCTTAGATACTTGTTCAGGATGCGCACTCTTTTCTGCAGATACTCCTAAAAAAACATGTACCTTCACCATCGACGCCAACAGAACCTTTAAAATTCATTTCAAAAAAGAGAAAAAGATCACTGTTAAAAATCATCTCAGAGATTCTCCTGATGAAATTTTCTGTGCTGCTTCCTTATATTATAATAATTCTACTTCTTCTTTACCTGCATTACGTTCACTCCATGATAATATCATTGATTTAATTCTTCCACAATCTTTGTACTCAACTCAACTCAAATCCATTCAATCTGCAATTACTGATGCCAGTCCCTTGGTTTTCTATACTAATTGTTCATTAGACAGTGCTCGTTCAGAAAACTGCAAAATGGGTCTTGGTTGGATTTGTATAGATAGCAATGCTTACTACCATAACTTTTCTGCTTCTTTAAATAATTGGCTATGATCAACTAGAGCTGAGATTTATGCTTTTCTCACTGCCATACTTGTCGCTCCTCAATCAGTTAGTCTAAATATATACACAGATAGCCTCACCCTCATCTATGGTTTTTATTCTTATGTAATTGACTCCAGACTCTCCAACAGGAAAATGGAACAGATTTCCAACTATACTATTTGGAATCTCATCCAATATATACACAATATGCTCAACCTCCATATTAACATCTTTAAGGTCAAATCACATACTGGAGATACCCTAAATGATCAGGCTGATACATTAGCCAAAATGGAAGACATCTACCTTTGATTTCTCCTAACATCACTGATATTAGCTTGAGAAACCTTATTTCACTATTCAATAATATTCCTATAGAATCATCTATATGAAAGTTTTTCAAAAATTTCTTTTCTACCAACACTTTCGGTGATTTTCTTACGCTTTCTCATAAACCAATTAGACTCTTGACTCTTAGCTCATCTATCGATTGGATCGCTACATGGAAATTTCTTTCATTGAATTCCTCATCACTAGTCACCTCATTTACCTCTATCAGATTAAAAACCTTTATTTTTAAAATTTATTGGATGAACTTCCTGTCACAGCTAAAATGGTTTAGCTTCTTCCTGACCTATACAAAGATTGGAAATGTATCGGCTGCAAAGTCTACACAGAAACTACTTCACATTTGTGGCAATGTCTAGCCTACGAATCAAGAATCACCACAATTATTCTTCTAACAAGAAAATTTTTAGATGAACTTCTTGAAGTGCATTTTTTTGATTCTTCCTTGATCATTGAAATTGATTCTGTTTTCACTCAAGCATTCAGTATCTCTTTGGACACTGGTATCATTCATATTATGAAAGCTTTAATCCCAACCTCTCTTGTATCTGTCATCCATAAAGTTACAAGAAGCAAAAACAGAGCCATCAAGATCATTACACAACTCTTTTAGTTCTTTTTTCAAAAATGTATGAAGATGTCTGGAAACCTCGTTGCAATTTTATGATTGCCAAAGAAAAACATTTGGGTATATTTTCAAAAGACAAACATTTACGTGATGTCAGTAAATCTCTGGGTCACATTAATAACCAACATGCTCCTAACATGTGGGAAACTTGGATACACCTTTCAATCAAGTATGATAACAAATTTTCAGATTATTTAGATAGGCACTGACTTTCTCTTTTTCTTTTCTTTATGATAACAGTAGTCATTCATCTGGAATTTAAATGCGGTGTAATATTCCGTAGATTTACGATTTTTGTAATATTTCAGAGTATTACGTTATAAAACTACGTAAGTTTACGAGTTCGTAAGATTTACGAAACATTATGGTGAAATCCTACGTAGGGTTACGGATCGTATTTTTTTCGTAATATTACGGTCAAAATCTTACGTAGGGTTACGGTA
>CAMKVN010002804.1:0-12286 GCA_946474995.1 Funneliformis geosporum
AGATACTGTATATTTGAACTACACCAAAATTCAGATAGACTTTTTAAACATTCTTTTCCTCCAGGAAATGCTGAAAACGGAATGTTTGGAATGTCAGAAGGTGACATTCCTCATAAAATATTCCCAAGCCTCCAAAATAATTATAATCCAGACCTAATCCTAATTTCCTTTCCCTAATCCTAATAGCCATGAATTTCTTAATTTTCGTATTCTCATCTTTATGAGTTATTAAACTTTTCCAGACTTTCACCAACACCTCATTTTTAGCCACAGCCATTCACCCTATTTAAAAACATGCATAAAAAAAAATAAGAATCGCTCTTATCAACGCTGTAAGAGTAATACCCAGATTTGTGATATTTAAGCTTACCAATGCATAAAATTACTTCAATTGCTAACGTTGAGGGTCTTTGTAATTCCTCATCACTACATCTTTTGGCCGTGGAGTAAATTGCAACATCAAAATTTTAATTAGCTGAGAGTTGCAATTAAAATTATTTTTTTTTGATGTGGCTTTGCTAATATAGCCGAATTAGAAAGTCAGCTGACCATCGCTTTTTGTCCACTAGGGTGTCCAGGTTGTGTTGATCACGATTTACGCGATTTTTTTACGCGAATTTTGTGGACACCCTATTGTCCACCAATTATCACATGGTATCTTATCTTTTTATTTTTTATTTTTTATTTATATGTACTGTATGTATGTATGTCATTATAAAAAATTTTTTTAATTTAAAAAATTTTTTTATGAAAAAAGATTTAAAATTACATTATTTACACTGATTTCCTAAATTTCTTTTTGGCTACTTGCGGAACGGTCAAATGATCTTTAACTTCAATTTCAACTACATCTACTTTTGCGCTAGACATATTTTGATTAATCGGAAATAATCTTTCGTCAGATATTGGTTTTTTACATGAATATACAATTAAATGATATACTCTAGAAACTATACTAGTTACCAATACTATCGAACTTGTTAATAACGTGAGAAAAGGAATTATGTCATAAGTGATGGTCGAATTTTTATAAAGAACCTAAAGAAATTAAAGAAATGGTTTTTTTTTAACATTAGTTTTTTTTTATTAGAAATATATATATATATATTTATTATTTTACCAACCTGTATTATAAATTGTGGAATATCTTCAATAACAAATCCAATATGACCTCCAAGAAATATTAAAGATTGAGTTCCATTGGATATAGGTGCATTAAATAACGCCATTCCAGCAACGTTAGAAGAAAGTATATTTAATACTCCAATATCGGTACTTGCTAATATAGTAAATAAAGATGCCATATTGGTGTTTTCTTTAAACCATTCGTAAAAACCCTTGTTGTGTTTAATTTCTCGAAGGATCATGACTATGCTCATGATGAAATTAATTGCTAACGGCATTGCACAAAATGTTATACTATTCAACGGGTGTATAATAAAGGGTGAGGTTAATAAATTACGGACAAGCATTTTTTTTTTTTTTTAAAAAAAATAATTTGTGATTTAACGACGAACCTTGGAATAAACAATTGCGGAACCTTTGCTCCATTATTCAGAACGAACAGAAAATCAAGAATAAAGTCCAAAATAATCAAGGAAAATTTAAATATGGCGATATTTTTCCCCTAAAATATCATAATAAATTCAATGATTTAAATATAAATTCAGTAAAAAGATTGACGTTGATTTGGTGTTGTAAATATTTTACCGTAGGACTCCTTTTTCTGGCATAAAAATAAAGCAATCCTAAAATTATTATTCCAATAGCGATGCCGATTAAATGAAATTTAAAATCCTGAAATAAGTTTACTAAATAATAAAATATTTTTAAATTTTAATTACGGGAAAATTATACTGGCTATTATTTATAAATAAATCAATTAAGTTACCAGTAAGTTGAAATCCAAAACTTGCATCTATATAATTTGTCGTAAAAAACCAAGAAATTGGTGTAACTTTTTTATTCTTAATCAAAAGATCCAAGTCTTTTATTACACGGTCGACATTTCTATCATTTGATTTTGTTGTGGATTTAATAGGTAATGATAATAAAATTTTTGGAAGTTGTTGACTTCTGTCGTATTCACAACATATTATTGCATCCAATCTATTAATATCAACTGGTATCAAATTCGATAAATCAATTCTTAATTGTAATAAATAAGTTGTTTTATTATATGGTGGGAGATTTTCGAAATAATTAGTTCCTTCAGTCGTTAAGGCAAATCGACCGATTGCATCCTCTGAAAGGGTAAAAGTAGAACGAATTATTAACGCATGATTTTTAAAAATTATTACACCTTGTAAATTAATTTACCCGCAAAAACATCTTGATAATCGCCTAATGAAAATAATGTAATGTAATTAATTAAACAAATCTCGAATTTTTTTTTTTTTTTAACTTTATTTACTTACTGGTATTAAACATCCAAGTATGAGTTTGAATACCCATTAACGGTTGGTCCGTTTTCAAATCTTTAACAGCATTATCATCAATTACAATGTAATAATTCGCATTTGGTTGATTGAATGTGCTCTCTAAAACATTTAAAATTAATGACTGATTATCCGCACTATAAACAAATGATGATGGAGAGTTTCCTGGAATCGATTGTCGCAATATAGCGTTTTTGCCATTACCATCTTGATAAATAGAGATATTATTCGTTGACATTATTATCGGAAAGTTATATGTAATGTTAATACTAGTCGTTGATAGTGGTATCTTCGAATTAATTAATGGATGTGTGGTATTAACGTTTATGTTATTATATCCATTATCTAATAATATATATATTTAAAAAAGTTAAATAAACAATAAATTATCCATGACTGTAGTTATGATATCTTACCATCAAAGAACCTTGGTAAATCTTCTGAATAGACTTTCCAGGTATATTCATCATCCTGGTAAGCAACAACAAAAGTGTTGTATCGAAATTCTCCCATCGCACAATTATTAGAAAATTTTAAATCTTTTGGAAACTCCAAAGTGCTATAATAATTCCTTTCGTCATCAAGAATGATAGATTGAAATGGTTTATGAAGGGTATCATCAGAATCATCGAAAAATTGTACCAAGAACCCTCCATAAAACAAATTTCTAATTTCCGTAGTTTCTCTTAAATCTTTATACAATTCAAGACTAGAAAATTTATTGATACCGACAACAGAACTGTATTTATAAATAAATATGAGAATGAGACATACGTTATTAAAGAAGAAAAAACAAAGTCATTAGTTTATGTAGTATTACCGACCCTGTATTCTGAAATTTTATTTGAATCAATTTATAATCTTCATCCCTCTTCATATTCAAAATGCAAGAATTTCCCAAAGTCGTATATGTTTTACTACATCGAAACATAATTTGTAAATTCGGTATTACGGATTGATACAGCAAGAATGGTCCATCAACAGTTTTATCGGGATTAATGAAAGTTACATAAAGACCAAATGTTGGTCTGACTGGATCCATTGAAACATCAAAAGGTTGATTTGAAATATTTGTACGACTAGATACTATAGCAAAGGTTTCATCAATTGTGGCAAATATATTAAAGGTATCTAATGAAGGATTTTTAATTTCAAGGTGACCATTATTTATTGGATGAAAATTTCCATCGGAATCACTAAGAACAAAATAAATATCATTAATGTTTAAATTAACAAGTGAGAGTTTCAATGTTACGAACTTACGGTTTACTAAAGTAAATCCATTTAACAAAAGCTTCAGTTAAATAATTCCAGAAAATAAAGCCACCTGCTTCGTTATCGTGAGAATACATAAACCCGGAGGAAGATAATATTCCATCCATGACGGGAACCCGTGAAAGAAATGTATTGCTTTATAATGTAAACAAACTTGTATAAGTATCAATTAACAATGATTGCGATACACTATTATTAAGTGATTCAAACCTTATGATTTTTCCAGTGTGCGTGAGAAGTGACACATAATAACTTGCCGAATTTATATCGGAGGAGTTTACATATAACGCGTAGATAGAATCCGGTATATTGCGAATAAGCGTAATACGTAAAGATTTATCGTTTGATACAAGACAAAAATTAAAATCCGGTATCGAATGCTCCACCTTTACTTTATCAACTGTGCCATTTGGATGTATAACTCGCAAATCAATCCTTGGTTCGTTACATGTATCATTTATTGGTTTGGTCAAGAAAACAACCGAAATTCCATCCGGATAAGTTAAGATTTGGTTAATTTTGTAATCGGGCTCGGTTTCATTATATGACAATACTTTATATGAACTTATGCTTAATGGATCTATGAATAAAATAAAGATTGTTATGAAATATAAAGAATTAATTCCTGAAAAATTCTTCATCTTGATTATTCTTTTTGATTTTTAACGAGGAGCGCAGCTCTAATGTTTTTAAAAGCATAGTGAGCAACGTATTTATATATCTCCTAAAATTATTATTAATATTGGAACAATAGAAATCTAAACATTATGGGGGGTGGCGAAATATCATTTTAGGAAGTTTTTTTGTTTTACAAGTTTCATTTCAAATCTTAATATAGTACACCGGTATAATTCGGAACAAGTCTGCATTGGGGAGTAACATTATATGATTGGTTCAATTAAAATATTTATTATACTTACACAAATGGAAACAATCGAAGACACACATCTATATTTAACTTAATGTCGGATTGTCAGCAGATAAATATCCCTTTTTACCCTTTTTTAAAAAAAGTTTTTGATTTTGCGAAGGGTTCTTTAGGAAGAGATAAAAAAAAATAATTTTATTAATTTTAAATAATACCTTAAATATAATTTATATTGTTATATATGTGTTTGTATTTTTTTTTTTAATATCACTTTTAGTGGTAATCTAACCTTTGTAAATTAAAATATAAATTTTTTTAGAATTCATTAAAATTAATTTAATCTACTGTATAAATTTTAAAATAAATTTAATCAGTTTAATTTAATATAAATATTACATTGATAAAATTTAAAGAAAAATTACTTATTTAAAATTTATGATTCTTGGGTAAAATTTTTAATTTTTTTTATAATGATATTATTATAACCTATGAATTTAATACAAGTTTATATTAGCTATGATCATAATATCTGTTCGATTTAAATTGAATTTCAAATGATTTTCGATTTTCGATTAATCGATTTTCAAAATAAACATTTCAAGGCTTGTCAATCGCTAAAATTCAAAATCATTTTTTATATTAAACCAAAATTTTTATTTTTATTTTAATAAAAGGTTTTTGTATTGAATTTCTTCTTTATTTATGCTAAAATAATGTAATTTATAGTTTTTTTAGTATAAATATCTACAAAAATCAAGACATTTTGATTCTTTACATTTTGTTTGTAATGGATCTTTAATTTTCTTTCTATCTCATCCATCCTAATGTTACTATAAAAAATTTATTCAATTTTTTTCATTCCAACTTTAAAGTATTTTTTTTTCATATTGGTGATTCTATATGACGCACGGTTTTTACTTTTTTTTGTTGATAGCATACTTTTATGATTAGTGGAATACCTTCTAAGTTAAGAAGTTTGTTCAATATTATTAGAGTTTATTATTTCTTACATTTAAAAAATATAAAAAGAAATTCTAATTGAGATATTTTTTACAAAAAAAAAATAAAAAAAAAGTTAAACCTGTATATCAATACAATGAATTATATATAATATATTCAGAATAATAAAAAAATTATAAAAAACATAAAAAACATATATTAAGCAAAAATTATTTTCTTTCAAGAGTTTTTGTTAAAACCTTCCAAACTTTTAATTTAAATGGTAAGCTTTATCTTTAACAAATGACAAACTTGTTAATACAATTCAAGAACATTATTTGTTCAATAATACTTTATTTTTTTTTAAAAAAAAAGACGGTTTATACTGTAATACAAAAAAAAATATTGCGAAAGATTTTATAAGTTTAAAAGAAAATTGCCTGGTTTTCAAGTAAGATCCACTAAACTTATGGGAGTGTTCGAGTTTTTAAGTTGATAAATTAATAGTCGCGAACTCAACGAACAAGGAATAAAAAAAAATCTATAATGAAGCTACACAGCTTTGCTTACCAACGAAGTAAAAATGTACTTCAAAAAATTATACATATTATTTTGAAACAAATTTTTTATTTGTATATTTAGAAGTTTCCTTAATGATTATAGCAGTACGTTAATTTTTCAACAAAATTAACCGATAGTTGAAACTTCTCGGGAAAATTTCTCAAAACCTCAACTTCACAACAGTCATTGAATATTGTAATTAATGTACACTGAAACTTTATGAAATTTCCCTAGATACATCTAATCTATTCATTCGTTCATCATTAATTCTTCACTTGAAAAATCAATCGTTTTCGAGTACAGGTTTTAGAAGGTTCAACTCCCTTTGAAATCTTTTTCATTTTCTTAATTTTATATGGATTTCGATGGCATTGTTCATTCCGCAGAAATGAATTTTTTCATCCTTATTAATAATTCCTTCTATGACATCTATGCAATTCTAAAAATCGAAAAGGACATAACAATGGAGTTATAAATAACAAAATTTTATTTTTATTTATATTGATGATACATGTATCAATTAAAGTATCAGTATAATTTATGTTCCATTTGACAGTAATAATAGATATTTTTAGTTACATATATGTGTATGTATTTCACTGCATGAATTTCAAAACTTTTCAAATCCACCACATGGGTTTTCCTTTTTCGAGAATTAATTCTTTAAAAGTAATGTTCAATAAAAAAAAAAAAAAATTCACAGTATTTAAAAAATTAATTCAGGTTATTTCTCTCTTTTTTTCTTTTACTTTTTCTAAAGGTAATATACGACGAGTTTCTTTTTTTTTGTTTTGTTAAAAAATAATATGGTTATTTCCGATAGAGCGTGTGATTTTATTTTCGCTTTATGTGTGATATTATTGATATCATTCCAGGTAAATGTTTTATTCATCATTTTGTAAAAAGGATAAAACGAATGAACTTCATTTCGTTTATTTTTTCTAAATAGTTTTGGTACGGTACTCCACACGTTTCATTTTCTGAGGATTTGGAAGAAATGTCAAAGGTAATTAATTAATGAATTAATTTTACTTATCATTTATAAACATTTATTTATGTAAAATTATATAAATAAATTTTGATTCTTTAAAAAAATTAGTCGTATTTGTATGTTGGTTCCTCTTCTATTCCTGCTGGGTGGACTACATACATGTGTAGTGAAGAAAGAACGAATCATATGTGTAAGCAAGCAAATCCTTGAAATTACATTTTTTTGTTAATTTTTTTTTACCTTATATGAATTATCCTTTTTTTTTTTTTGTAGCATATAATGTTTCAGTAATTGAAAGTTCAAAAGTAAGGACACGTACAATTTTTGGAAATACTTCAAAGATGCCAATTCCAACTATAAATAAATTACCTTCAGGAGGAATTCTTTCCTTTGTTCTGTCAAAATCACAAATGGAAATTCTTGCCAGGAATCCTCAGATTGAGCAGATTTATGTTGAACCTTTAATGCATTGTCTTGAACCTGTAATGTCTTGCTCAATGACTAATAAACGACATAAACTTGTTAAAGATGAGATTCAATGTTTGGCTATAGCTAATCCAAACAATTTCAAGGTTAACGTTGAATTTACGATGAATGTTTATGTCAAAAACGTAAATGAGAATGAATTGGATGGTGACTTTACAAATGATACGGAGATATTGACAGATCAACAAAAAAACATTGATCAGCAAGAGTCGAAAATTAATACAAATTCAAAAGTATTTGTTGATGCCGTTAAATCGGTTTTTTTGGTAGTATTAAAGTTAGGATTATTGTAAATTAAGCACAAAAACACTTGTAATTATACAGTACAAATTATGTAAATATCTCCTTAAGTAAAGTAAAAATAAAGTAATTACTATAAAATAAAATAAAATCACGTGAATATGCGAACGCGATTAAAGATCTACATAAACCGCTTCGCGTCTCTAACAGATGATAAATCAATATATATACATTTTTTTTTTTGACAATAATATTAAAAATAAATATTTCGAAGAACCCAAAGTTAAATAATTATTACACGCTTTTTATTCCTCAAAACCTATCAGCATGAGTATGTATTTGTACGATAACCGTTTGAAATCTTATACCTCTAAAAAAAGAAAATGGCCATATAAAGCTTCTGATGGATATAAAGCAACTCCAGAGATCGTAAATATGAAGGACTAATAGTTCAAAGTTTTTATGAAAGCTTTTTTTTTTTATTCACTAAATATCGTTTTTTTCAATCAATAGCTAGCAAAGGCAGGTTTTTACTTTAAACCGTCACAAACTTCTCCAGATAATGTAATTTGTTTCTTATGTCATAAGTCGATGGAAAGATGGGATCCAACTGATGATCCATTGGAAGAACATGTTAATCATTCTCCAAATTGTGCTTGGGCTATTTGTCGATGTATTAAAAGAAAATTTACGGATGATGAATTGCCTTTTAGTTGGGATAATAAGGAACAGTTGCCCACATCAAAGAAAATGGAAGAAGTTAGATTAAAAACCTTTGGCAATTGGTGGCCTCATGATGGAAAAAAAGGTTGGATTGGAACTAGTAAAAAGGTATTGCTTTATTAAAAAGAAATTCTAACAAAATAATTTTTGATTTTCTATACCTAACGCGTTTTTTATATCTCGGATACTCAGATGGCCAAGGCGGGATTTTATCATGCTCCAACTTATGAATCGATAGATCACGTAGCTTGTATGTATTGCGAAGTTGGGCTAGAAGGGTGGTTATCTAAGGACGATCCTATGTAAGATTTCGTAAGAATATTTATTTTCATTTTTATTTTTATTTGCGCGTTTAAAAAAAAAATATTATTATTAATCATTAATTCAAATATTTACTTAATAAATCAAAAGAGAAGAACATCGTAAAAGACTCCCTTCCTGCCCAATTTTTGCTACGCCAGTTTCAAAATTAAAAAAAGTAAAGGTGGCGGCACTTCCTTGTAACAATAATAGTTCTCGAAGAAATACAGAAAATGCTATTAAAATAGTTAACGAAGATGAATTGGATGAACTAACAGATCAGATTAAGGAAGTTAAACAAGTTGATGGCATTAGAACAAATGAGAAAGAAAATGTCGAATTATTAGATAATGCTAAAATAATAGAGGAAGACAAGGTATTCAAACATATATATATATATATATTTATTTATTATTTATTATTATTGTTTTTTCTGATTTTTATTTATATATTTCAGTTAGAAAAGTTAGATATATTACAGAATGATCTCAAACCTGAAGAGGAAGTCGTCAAAGATAACAGCAAAGAACCATCCTATGTTGCAGAAATTATTGATTTGACTAGTGATTCTGTCAATGATGAAGAGTTGAGAACAATTTTACCAATTGAATGCGAAGTTATAAACCTGGATGAATCAGAATTTGATCGAAAGAGTGAAGAGATATTACCAACAGAATGCGAAGTTATAAACCTGGAAGAATCAGAATTTGATCAAAATGAAGAAATATTACCAATCGAATGCGAAGTTATAAACTTGGAAGATTCAATATTTGTTCGAAAAAATAAAGAAGAAAATATAACAGTTACTGAAATATATAATAACGAGATTCTTAGCATAGAAGATTATAATATAAATGAAGAACATGACACATCCAATGGGATAATAATTGAAGATTTGGTTAGTATTGAAGTTGAAAAGTCAGTCAATCTTAATAAAATAAAATCATTGGAATGCTTGATCAAAGGTTCAATGAATATTGGAGGTAAAGAAAAATCTATCCGTGAGAGCAAACTGACGGACCTACCAGTCAAAAGATTAATTGGTTCATTTTATGAACTTAACGAGAATGATACAAGTTCTGATGTTCAAGAAGATAGACAAAATGACCTTTCAAATTCAAATGATAATGTAACAAGTCTGGAAATCCAGAGATTATCAGCTGAATTAAATAAAGGAGAGGAATTGGATGAACTAACGGATCAGATTAAGGAAGTTGAACAAGTTAATGACATTAGAACAAATGAGAAAGAAAATGGCGAACGATTAGATAATGCTAATATAATAGAGGAAGAAAAGGTATTCAAGACGTTTATATATATATATCTATTTATTATTATTTATTTTGTCCATTAATTCTAATTTATTTATTTATTTCAGGAAGAAAGTTTAGATATATTACAGAACGAAAATCTGATTAAAAGAAATTCATTGGAATGCGAAGAAAAATCTATCCGTGAGAGCAAACTGACGGACCTACCAGTCAAAAGATTAATTGATTCATTTAATGAACATAATGAGAATGGTATAAGTTTTGACGTCCAAGAAGATTATAGAGGAAATGACCTTTCGAATTCAGATGATAATGTAACGAGTCTAGAAATCCAGAGATTATCGGCTGAATTAAAAATACATGAATTAAAGATTCTAGAAAGTATCTCTGATAACGCTGATGATTTTGATATAATTAATACAAATGTGAGAATGAGTGATATTGATCTGAATAAGGAAAATAATGAAAAGATTATCAGTCCACAAAAGTCCGATATGTGTTCCAACCTTACAGCTCCTGAAGGATTGAAAGAATCACGAATTATTCAGCTTATGCCGCATACCCCTCTTGCTAAACATACTCCTGAATCTACTGTTCCAACACGTACTAATTGCAATAAGATTAAACCTTCAGCATTCGTTACACCTAAAGAGCAGAATGGAAAGGCAGCATTTACCGTTGAAGATTATTTAAGAAGTTTAACGGAAACCCAACATTTGAGACTGGTTGAGAAAACAAATCAAAAAATAGAAACTCTAATAGAATTAAAGAAAAGAGCTAAAGAAGCAATATTATCAATTCCTATAATATAAATTCTTTCATTTGTTTTACTTGATTACGTTTGTAACATATAATAAAATTTTTGTTGTGTCCTTGGATAAAATTGGTATATTTATGATTTTAAGAAAATATATATCAATTTTAAAGAATATTAAATTGGTAGTATGGATTTTTTTCTGATTGGAAGTTTTTGGTCGCTAGTTTTGGAATGAATGCTGCAATTCTAATTATTTGTGTCCATGGTATTCATGGTTAACATTGAACTACAATCATTTAATGCAAATTTGGCGGAAATAAAAAAAAAGACTTGATGGATTCCAGATAATCTGATTATTGTGATTCAATTTTATTAACATTAATACAATTTACTTATCACAAGTTAATAGCATCTTCAAAAACTGATATGGTTATAATGAACTTATAATTAATGTTTTCACCAAAAAAGCATTTCGTATTAATTCTTTATCAATTGATTTAAATTTAAATTACCTCCAAAAATCTCATGCAAAGCACACTTAGAATTATCGGGAATTTAAGAATTTAATATATTAAAAATCAAAATGACTATAGTAAATAAACTTGCAAATGTATAACGGAAATAAAAATAATTGTTACTTACAATTTACAATGAAGAAGTATGAGCCAAATCTTGATTTTCTTTAATAGTGTGTTTATCCTCATCTGTTTTGTCAGGTGATCTACATGATGACAACGAAACTGTATCTCCATCTTTTGGAGCTTGGATATTTTCGTCTTTTAATGTAACCTCTTTTTCGTCTCGAGGAGTTGTTGCAGTACTTGTCTCCATTTCTTTTAGCTGCGCTTGTTTCATTATAGAGTCGGATTCGTGAAATGCTTGTTGCTCGGTATTCATTTCAATGTCGACCTTTTGTATTTCTTGAGAGTCGGTTTTTTGTGTCTCAGTCGTCATTTCAGAGTTGATTTCTTGTTTTTCTTGTTGCTTTGTCAGTTCAGATTGCTCTTTGCCACTTTCCTGTCCAGTTGACACATCTTCCATAATAATATCATCTGTCCCATCCTTAGTAGTAGTTTCTTCCTGTTTAGATTCTTCATTTCTACTATCCCTGAATTCCTTATTTTCTTTTTCGTTTTCATGTTCCGTGACATTATTAGTTGAAGCAGTCCCATCCTGAGGGTCAGCATCCGGCATCGCGACATCTGTATTATTATTATCTTCCAGTTTAATTTCTTTTTCATCATTTTCATCCTTATTTTCTTTTACGTTTTCATATTTTGGATTAATATTGGTTGAAGCAGTCATATTATCTTTAGTAGCAGCTTCCGCCATCTCAGTTTCTTCCCGCTTATATTCTTCATTTTCATTATCCTTTTCTTCCTTTCCGTTTTCATGTTCCGTAAAAGTATAATTAGTTGAAGCAGTCGTAGTAGTAGA
>CAMKVN010002805.1:0-12277 GCA_946474995.1 Funneliformis geosporum
CTAAAATGAAAATAATAATATTTTGTTATATTAGGTAAATTTACAAAATTATTGACAAATAATTTTTGAAAATCAACCCACTTCCATCCAATCCCCCTTTCGTATCTAATCCTTCATTGCCTGTAGATGACATATTTACGATTTTTTTTAATATCATCTACAGTATTAACTGTTTTATTTTGATAAGTTTTTTTTATATCCAAAAAATGTATCACAGATGAATTTAGTATGTCCTGGTAACATAAAATTGACTGTAATGCTATCGTACTAACCTAACATGCTTAACCAACATCAAAAAAAGTGATAGATTGTTTTTATTTTGTGTGACACAATTGTCACAAGTAATACATAAATCTTTTTTTCCATCCTTGGCAAAGATTTTAATTGCATGATAAACTATGTTGAGTGTTGTGTTGGCTCCTTTCAATATACCTTTTGGGAATTTGTTCTCACCTATAATAAAATTTATTTGTCGATTTCATCCGCCTTCAGTTTTGCAAACACCAAATAAATGAATAGCAAATGCAGACTTAAAATAATTGATCCCACTTATTGAGGAGAATATGGAACTGTAACATTTTGGGCCTAATCATAGCAGATATGTGCTATTGATAAATCCCATTTGCTTTGTTCAATGTTATTATTGTAGTGTTATCGCTCAAGGTCTGCTTTTTTATAATGTTCTTCATATTGATTTTTTATAATATTGTATTGATCGATATTACTTTTAGCTACTCGCATTTGTGCTTTAAAATTCTCGCATATTTCACAGATATCTGAAGCAAAGGGTTGAAATTTAAAAATAGGTATTGTTTCATGCCATATTCTATGAAATGAATAATATGAAATAATTTGTTCATCCTCATCATGTTTAAAATAAAAATCTTCTTTATATTTGTTATATACAGTAGTGTAGTTTTCGCTAGTCAGAAGATAAATAAAATTTTCAGAATCATTTCTATGTCTTATAGGAGATGGAAGTCTGTAAGTAATTCCATATTATGTTAAATAATGCTTAACTGATGATGTTACATTAAAATCAAGGAAGACTCAGGAGGCTCATCTTGATGTTCGCCTAGTGTTACTATGGATTCGTTCAGCTAATCCATTTTCTTGATAGTGAGTTTGTAAGGTTGACAATTTGTAATCATTTAGATTACATAGTTTTAGATAGGCATTTTTGCAAAGCGGTAATGATATATTAAAACTATATCGATAGTTTGACGTATTTTATCATTTTCATTTTTTTATTAGAAACTTCAAATGATATTAATTGAGTTTTAATAAAAAGTTCAAATTGAGATTTTTTATTTCCATATATTTTTCAAAAAAACATTTGAAACCTACTTTTTCAAAACAAGTTCTTATATCTTTTTTTGAGCGTTTACAGGTACAATTTGTAGCAGTACCAAAAAAAGTCATTAAATCATGTATCACATTGAGAACCATTTCATTCTCTTCGTAATCTTCTAACCCTAACTCAACAAAATTGTAAATAGGTCTTATAGAATTCATTGAAATTTATTGAAGTATAGAAAAAAAAATACAAAAAAAAAAGAAAAAAACAATAAGATGGAAATAAAAACAAGACAATTGTAAATATTGTGCTACTGTAAATAAGGCATGTATTCCCTCCATAACTCTGAATTTATTTGTACTCCCAACCTAATACTAAAATATGATTTTTTAAAAATGGTAACTGTTAACGATTACCAAGCGTAAAGTATTACCATAAATGTTAATTGTGGTGAAATCCTTTTTGGATTAAGGTTTTCTTATTCCTAAAAAATAAATTAAAATGAAAAATAACTACCTTTAAAAGGTCGTTACAAGGATGTCCAAACAGAAACCTAAAAAACAAAGAAATGCTAAGTAGAGAACAAAAAAACAAAAACGCAATTTACAGCAATACTGTTCAAAAAGAAGTCTAGGCCGAAATCTAAAATAAGAAGCGTTAGATTAGCAACATTTTTAAAAGAATGAATTTAAAAAAAAAACTCACACCTTCCGAATTACTCAGATTTGCAAATAATAAACGAACTTTGCATTTTTTCAGTTATAATTATACTATTTTCGTTATCATTATAGTAAAAATTTTTTTAATTTTATTTTTTAAAATTTGTCTCGAAGGGTCAAATTGCTAGCAAAATTCTCCATAATACAGCAGTATAACCGCGTTTCACAGTTGTTAGATCACGTGGTTAGATTATCATATCTAAAATTAGAATTAGTTAAAATTATGTAATACAATATTGATCATTGTTTATCTCAAATTCGCAAAACCTTTCGGAACCCCTATTTTCCTAGCACAGAACCCATATCTGTATTTATACAAAATTGTCTTCACAGATCTAACACCTATCTGCCTCTTTAAACCTTCTTTGGTAGTCATCTGTAATATTATGCTTATGTTTAACAGTTAAGATCTTATTTATTTCTACCAATTCTTAATCGATCCTTCAGATGAATTCTTCTGTGGTATTTTCTCCGCAATATAAGAAGGGACCTCATGTTTCTCTAGTATCAATTCAGTGGACTTTGTAGCTAAAACTATTAGCTTCTTCCTCTGCTATTTTTTGCATATTTTCACTATAATGTGTGTCACACTTCTTCTTTAATAACTCAAAATCTGTAAGGATATTATATGAGACATTGATCTAACGCCTATAATTCCTAAACTCTTCAAAGTCATTAACATCTTTTACAGATATAGTGACTCTTTGTGAGGCTTCATCCAATTCAAAACACCATTGCTGGTGATGATCTAATGATTTTATAGATGGAAAATTTTGAAAGCACTAGTTGCATAAATATTTCTTTTCTTTATGAAATATATTCTTATTTACTAATCTATTCAGATTCTTAATTCAGAAGAATTTATTCTTTTGCCTATACTTACCTTTTTCTGATTTGGTAATAACTGTAAGCATCATAAGATAGATAATATGTTGTTTTTTATAGTTTTTACTATAAAGAATAGGTTTGGGAGTACATATTTCTTCTTCTCACTTCCATTTATTTATGGAGATATCTAAATTCATCTCCTTAATCTTTTGAAAGGTTCATAGACAAATTGGAATAGTCATTGGGATTCTATCTAACTTGACAACATCTAAGTAGGATTTAAGTTTCTTAGCTCTAAAAATTTGTTTAAGATGTTCTATATTTCCATCCTGATTAGCAAAGTAGGTACTTAATGCACTTTGAAAATACTTTTCAGATAGTCTATTTGTTTCTGAATCTAGAAGTATATAATTATTTGGAACTTGGTATTGGTAAGCTTCTTTAGGATAGGATTATAAGATTCTCCAAGAGCTCGACGAAGTGTATATGATTTTATAAGTATCATTTCTAATCGGAGAAGAATTTTACCTGATTCTTCTTTCAAATATCTCTTAATTTTTTGATCAATTTTCACATCAAATTGGATTATATACTCATTTATATATTGTTCAGAAAGAATTTCATATTGATGACTTCTATGATATAGATGATGATATTTGACAGTATAGTTTGTCTGATCTGAAAGATCACCTGATTCATTATATTTATAAAATATATATATTACATTTATGATTAAAGCTGATTTTATTTGATCTTTTCTATAAAGCTCTTCTTTGAGAACATCTGTAATTGCATCATGTGCTAATGCTATAAGGTAAGGCATATATGGTATATCTGCATATTTTTTTGAATTGTCTTGCTTTTTATTAAATGCATATGCTGGATTTTTACATAAAAGAATAATCCCCTCCCATATAGTTATACAATTAAAAGAGCTATGTTGTCTTGCAGGATTATGATCTTTTTCCAAAAATACTATATCATTATTAGGTGATTTCTCTTCTTTGTAAATTCCTTCTACTTCCTCATAAATTGACCAAAAATGCTTTCCCTTAGCATATTCCTTCTAAGCATCTTGTCGCTTAACTACATTGCATTTTTTCTAAGTGTCTTGTCACTCAATCCTGCTAGGTCTCTTCTTTTAACTCTCCTTTTGACTAGAAATCTCAGGAGCTTTGGTAACCACTTGAGGTTCAGGAGATTTTGATTGAATAGAATTAAGTATTGATATTTAAATAGGCTTTAGCTTAATAATAGGTTTAGATGAATTTTGACGACATTGATACTTTCTTTCTTAATAACGTCTAAATTTTCATAATTTGAAAGGTTTTTATTACATCTATCACAACTATAATTAACTATTATAATATTACACTTGATATATAATACTTATAAAAAGTTTTTATTTAAATATTAAATATTAATTATATTTTATAGGTTTTATATCTTCTAATACTATAACAGACTGCGTTCTAGGGTTCTAATGAATGGTAAATAATTTATTAAAATTTTGGTATTCTGTTCAGAATTTTGCTATCCATTACCATTTTTTTGACCTAGCGTTTATATAAAAGGAATGGCTCTAGAATTTATTTCTATATATTGCAAAATTATTAGTATATTGAAATATAGTCTATAGTTTTTAAATTTTATTGTATACATACATAATTTTAGTATCCACCTCAGATAAATACTGAAATTATGGTCTTGTTAAATGAATATGAATTTGCTTTAGAATTAATTCTAGGATATCATGAAATATGATATGTATTTTAGGCTTACATGATCAGGTCTAGCTCAAATCATATCACTTCATTCCTTAATTTTCGATTGCCTGTCTAAAGGTAAGCAGATTAGTAAAAATTTTTTGATATATTATTTGGGATTAAAATTATGCTAGAATAGCTATATCAAATAGTGTAATTCTTAGTATCAGACAGGCTAATTTCTAGCTAAATTTAATATCAACATCTAAATTTGAGTCAAATTGAGCTAGAGGCTTGAATTTAATAATTGATTTATATGGCTAGAATTGATTCGCAGATGGGTTAGAGAACCTTTTGAGTACTATTTTGATTTTTGTCCCAAAAATCCCATTTTTGTCATAGTAATACTACATCAAATTCAAAAATGAAAAAAATGCTATATTGATATAGATATCGATCATTTGATTGATAAAATTTTATATGATTTTTTACCTTTTTTTACTTTGTGATATGTAAATTGTATTATATTTCTAAGGAAATTAAATAGTTATTATATCAAAATGATTGTTTACTTCTTGTGAAATTTTTATAAACTTTTAAAAGTGAATAGTCAGCTGTTTAAGAAAATCTTGTTGAAAAATCATTTATTATTTGATATATGGGAGGTTTGCTAGAAAAATAGGACTTTGAGAAATTTTTATTAAAATTTTAATTTTTATTGCATTTTAATCTAACATTATCAAAAATTAAAATGCAATAAAAATTAAAATTTTAATAAAAATTTCTCAGAGCCCTATTTTTCTAGCAAACCTCCTATATTTATTATATGAATAATTGAAACTTTTTAAAACTCATTTTTTGTCTATTTAATACTTTTTATCTATTTTTACTTAAATATAAACAAAAATTACATTATTTTTGAAATAAAAATACACTTTAAGTACAAATATAAAACTTTTTAAAATATTACAAAAAAATAAATTTGCAATTATTTAACTAATTATTAGTTATAAAACACTTAAAAATATATTTAAAAATATTATTTGATTATTTCCTATAATAAATATATAAATTTTATTATTCTTTTATTCTTTATATTAAAAATTAGAAAAATTTTAATATAATTCAAGAATAACCTAAAATTTACTTAAATATTACATATATTATTAGTTAGATGTTATTTAATAAACATTTTTAAATTAAAAAAATATATTTTTTTAATTTTTTTACTAAAAATTAATTTTTTGCATTTTATATAAAATCTATTTAAATAATTACCTTTACAATCTAAGAATTTTTTTTTTCTCATAAATTTATATTTATTTTAACTGTTAAAATCATATCTTTTTTTTAATTTTCAAGATGATCTTAAAAAAAAGAAGCTTTTTAGAACAAAACTGCAAAGATAGATCATATGACATTCTATCAATTGCTTAATTTAGATAAGTAGTATATGGGAGGCGGTCAGTAGAAAAGAGGGAAATCCAAATTTTGGTCAAAATTTATATTATTGGACCACTTGGCTGATCTTGGTCATGTGCACAAAATTAGCTTAATAATTAAAATTAACAAAAATTTTGGATTTCCCCCTTTCTACTGACCGCCTCCCATATGTTAAAAAGTTTAATGGTAAACTATGAGGCAATTACTGTTACACACACAAAGTTAATTATAAAATCATTACTTTAATATCGATTTTGATTAAATGCACAAAAGGGGATAGACGTAACATCTAAGAACTTTTATGCTCCAAATAAAAGTCCTAATAAATGTAACCTGAATTTCTAAATTAATTTATATATATATATATATAAATTCAATTTTATTTATTTATTTAGGAAATCAATGATTTGCGTATAATTCAAAATTTAGCCGGGTATAAGAAGCACTTTTTGTAAAAAAAGTGATGAAAAATTAATTGATAGGAATTTGGCGCCATTACCTAAACTACATAAAGTAATACTAATTAATTAAGTATCATATTAATGTAATATGTACATACCGTATATATATATATATATGTGTCGATTCTGAAAAAAAAAACCCCCTTTCCTCCAAAAAAAATAAAAAAATTTTTTCATCATGACAAAATTATCCACTATAGGGAAACTCACATTAATTTCTGTAATATTATATGCAATAATATTGACGATATTAGAAATACTGGTGATTTATTTTCATCATAATTTCGTGAACCAATTTGTTCTTGACTCTCAAGGAAAAGGTATATCCGAAGCTGATTTAATTTATCACTCGATGTAAGTTACAGGCTATAGCAACGAACTTTTTTTTTCTTTTGATGCGAGAACTAAATTTCTTTTTCTATCTTTTAAATAGATTTATCTTATCACTTGTCTTTCAAGTACTATTATGTATCGATGCTTTACGGAGAAGAAACACAATTCAATTAATAGCTTTGGTTATATTTAACCTTACCTCATTAGCTTATGCCGGAGTACAACTTTATCAACACATTATATTAGAAGACGAAGGAACCGATAATGCACTTTTTGCGCCAATGGATATTAATAAATATCCAACACGTATCGACGCCAAAAAATATTTTCAAACCAGGATGAGACCATTAGAATTCTTAATAATTGTCATAGTTGCACTTTTTTCATTATACTTAGCAGGCTTAGTATTTAAATTGTCGAAACAGTTTGGATGGGAAAATTATCGAACATATTCAGCAGATGTAGAAGTTCGTAACGCATTCGTATCATTGTCGATATTACAAACATTAATTAAGCTGGACGTATTTTTCATTGGTGCATATGCTATACAACTTATACCTTCACGAAGTATTGGATATAGTGAAAAACTTATTGAAACCGTATTGATTTTCGTAATCGGGGCAATAATGTTATTAATGGCATGGTATTCTGTCACAAAAGAAAGCAAATATATTTTACTCTCTGTTGTAAATCTATTAATACTTTCATTAGTTTATATGGGCTATCGTATAATCATTATTAATTTACCAATTAAGAATGAAAGAGATCCTTATTTATTTACTAGACGTCTTTTAACTTTTTTTTTGGCTACCACTATTTGTTTAGTAATTGGTACGGTTTATTATGCTTCGGTGAGTTTTAGAAATATGATGCGAGGTGTTTATGTATTTAGTGTTTATGGCTTACCTGGTCGTGAAGAACAACATGTTTCAGAAATTAATCCAGGCAATGATTTTAATACTGAATATCTTGGTTATGATGCATATAGTGGGTATAGTGGATATAGAGTTGATGATTCTATTGATGAATCAAAAAGAAAATCAAAAAGAGCAAGTAAAATAGCTGAAGTTGCTCAAAATAATCGTATCTCTAGAAGATTAAGCATTGACTGATTTGTTTAGATTTAAGGGATTAATAAGCAATAATAGTAATATGATAGTATAAAAATGTACATTTATTCAATTCATTCATTAATTAAATTGTCTATCAAATTGCTTTTTTTGTACTTTGAGCACGCTCATACATTCAGAGTTATAAATAATTAATAAATTGTAGCGGGTACTTCCGAAGCAATTATGAGTCATAAATATTTATGACGTACGAAATTAAACATTTGTGACGATCATTAAGTTCTTACGGAAATTGGAAATAACAATAAATAATAAAAAATAAAAAATTTTTAATTGTCGAATAATTATCAATCGGACGAGAAAAACTTCATTTACTGCGTCTGATTATGATTTTTTGTTTCTTTTTCTAACAATAAAAAATATTTATAATTAAATAATAATTATATAATTACTAGGTAACGGGAACCGTTGGAGTGTCCGAAGCGTAATAATTAAATAAGTATCACTAATAATCGGCAAATATATATAATAAGGGAAATCAAAACTCACGCGTGCGGACAGTCTAACCGTAAATGTTCTCAGCTACGCTTCGAACAAATAGTTCATAAAAATAACAAATTAAACATATTTTGCTTATCTATATTTTTTAAAAAAATGACGAATGCAAAGCTACGTTGTAGCCTTTATAAACATAATATTTTCAAAAAATCCTTTTAAAACCAATGTATCAAATATACAAAATAAAGATACTTATTGAAAATATTGAAATTACAATACTTATTGCCTGAACAGTAATAGTGTTACTAAAAATATAGCTCAAAAATTAATATTTTGGATATAATAAATAAATAAATAAATTATTGCAAAAAATTTCAAAATTAATGATGAGTATTAATGTGATATAAAATTTTCAAATTCCAAAAAATCATTTACAAATAAAGTTATTAAATTATATTGAAAATACTATTTATCAGAAATTTGTAAGTCAAAGCAATAAAAAAAACTATAGCAAAAAAAAATTTTTTTTAAAAAAGAAAAATTAAAGTAAAGCTGAACAATCAACTTTCACATACAGTATAGATTAATAGCAAAAAAAAGTTATAAGTTAAGAAATAAATTAAATAAAATTATAAATTTTTTAAGTTTAATGTAATTATAGAACCAATCTTTTACTTCCATAAGATTATGATATTATATATTTATTTATATTTATTAATTATCATCAAGTATTACCGTTACATAATTATTAAAATTTAGTAATTATTATAAAATATTTTCTTTACATCTACTATATTAAAATATGAATAAAGAAAATTTGATAGAAAACATTCAACTTTATCTCTCTCAAATATATAATAAAAAATAACAAAAAAATCTAAATTTACTAAAACTAAAAAATTTCTATTATAAAATAACTCTTTTATCACTCTTATTACTAAAATTACTATAAAAATCAACCTATCAAACTTATCAAAAGCTAAGAAAAAGAAAGAAAAAGTATAATTATCACATTAAATATAAATTTATAAATTAAACTTTTGTTATTTTGAGATTTTTAAACAAAAATATAAACTAACTTTTTACACTTTTATTTCTTTTTCATAAAGTTTTTATAATAAAAAATATTTAATAATATAAATAAATAAATAAATAACTAATTAATATAATTAAGATTATATTTACAATTATTTTGAAAATATGTAATATTGTATAATTTATTACTTAATTCATATATAAATTTGTAATATTGTGATATTTATTATTTAATTACATATATAAATTTATAATTTATTTAATTTATAATATTTTATATATATAAATATTTTATTAATAAAATTATATTAAAAATTATATAGTTTACTATATATTTATCTTATTTTAATAATAAATAACTTATATTATAATATTATAATATTATAATCATATTATTTTTAATAAATAAAATTTTTATAAAGTAAATTTGTTATTATTATATCTAAATTATTTATATTAAATAAATATATTATAAATTAATTATAATAATATAAATCATTATAAATTATTAATTATAATTTTGCAAATAATAATTGTAAATATCATTTTTATAGTATATTATCCTATTATCTAATATAAATAACTACACATTTTTATCCTTTAAAATAGAGTATCTAGAAATTTATAATATAAATCTTTTAAAGGCTTAAACTATTTTATTTTTAATCTATTAATCAACTGGTTAAGATATTAGATTCCAATCAAATTATTTTTAAGTAATTATTAAGGATATTCTTATTTTTATTTAATATATCAATATTATGAACAGATAAATATTATATAATACACAGTGAACTCTTGATATAACGAATTCTAGGATCTGGATATCAATTTCATTATAAGTAAAGATGGTTTTCATAATTATTTTTAAAATTTTTAACTAGTTGTAACTTAAGTTGCAACGCTTTAAGTTGCAACTATTTATGAATTTTTATATTAAAATAAATTTATAAGGAGTTGTGACCAAATTGCAACTTCTTAATTATAGTATCCATCTTTAGTTATAAGCTTATAACAAATTTTTTAAAGAATTTAATTGGCTAGTTTATTATAGTAAGGTAATTTTAATATATTTGATTTAAAAATTTGCTATATTAAGGGTTCGATATATCAAGGTTTGACTGTATATGTAATGCAAATGATCAACAAATTAGACAAATATAATATATCTGACATTTTTAATATATATGATATATCTAACATACTGTTAAACTTTTATATAACAATACAGCTGTTTTGAGAAAAAAATATCAGTATATTAAGTTATCTATATATTATGAAAATTTTATGTAATGATATTATTATATTATATTGATCAATATAATATAAAATAATAAGTTATTTAGATTTTAATAATAAATATCTTAAGAAAAATAGCAATTTTAAAGCAATAATATTTAACAAATCAGTATTAGAAATCGGTATTTCTAGCTCAGTGATTAAACTGCAGGTCTCATATTAAGTTAAAGCTTTATTACACAATAATAGGCTATAAGTTCAGATATTGGCCGATACATAAAACTAGATGATTTTTATAAGAATTTCATATGTGACTAAAATGATAGGCATATGTACTAATATGCGTACAAATCTGGTTGATTGATCTATTGATCAACATTGATCATACCTAAATACTGCATAGTGTTAGAACATGTAGATGCAAATGAAGCCTTAGATTGACAGAAACTTAGCCTTCGCTGATTAGTCTATAATAGATACAATCTTACGTCTCACCTAGCAGGGGCCCTTATTTCTGTATATGATTATAAGATTATATATAAATTAAGGAGTGATTGACTAAAACTTAGTAGATTAAATCAGTGTTGATAATAAATTGCATTGCATACCTGTAGCACTATTTAATTGAGCTATCATTAAGATTAGAGATCAGATTCAATTCCTGAGTTATTTGACGTTATGGGTATCAAAGTCATCTGGTTAATGTGATCTATATATATAACTGAAGATCACCGTTTAGAAAAATCTTGTAATACTATTCTATGAACTTTGCGGCTCTTTATATAGTTGTAGTCAAGCCAAACTAAGTAATTGGATCCTGGTTATAGTTCACTAGATTGTTGATAAGAATAGTGATGACGTTCACTATGGCTAAGATGATCTTTCTATTCAAATTTGACAATATCTTTGATGCTAAATACCTAAATTCAGATTACAACAAGTGGTATGAGTTGTCAGATTAGGATGTTATGCTTAGATAAGCATATCAAGGGGGATGATAGATAACTTGAAAATAAGGAAATACCTGAAATTGAGTAGACAGCATATCACTATTAATTATATCTGGTATACTTTGGTATATTAGATTTAAGTGCAAAGGTAATTGGTCAAAGTCGCAGCATCTTAAAATAAAATAAATAAATCAGTTATTAATCTTTAATGAATTTTAACAAAATTACCAATAACTAGACAAACGAAAAATAAAATACTCATAAAATGTCACAAACTATTTTAAATAATAAAAGAAATAACAATAATACAATAATAATAATTTGTCAAGCTCTTTAAGCAACAATAATAAACAAACTAAACAAACTAAATAACCAAAAAAAAACTCTCTTCTGATATGTCTTCTCAAAATTTAGAAACCCCTTGAAATAAACTATCAATAATATTATCATTGATAATGACTCTACTCCCATTACTATTGACTTAACACTTGAAACAACTACTACAGAAATCACGAATATTGACTCAACTTTTACCATCTTTACATACATGAAGTCAAAATAGATCATTTTGAATATCTGAAATGTTTGAAATGGTCAAAATCATTTTTTTTAATGATGTGACACTGCCAATAACTTTATTTAATTTTTATAAGTAGTAAATACAAAAGTAGAAACAAAAAACTAATTTTAAAGTACTA
>CAMKVN010002806.1:0-12273 GCA_946474995.1 Funneliformis geosporum
AATGGTCGAAATGATTTCGACCATTTCGACCATTTCGGATATCCGAAATGATCCATTTCGACTTCATGTATAATCAGTATGGTTCGACATGGCAGGTAACTTTACTATCAATCCAAAAGGGGAGAAAACAGTTTATATTTGCAGTACCAGCAATGATAAAATCTGATTTACAGTGATTTGATATATGCAGCAGGTAGGTCACTATAATAATTTTTAAGTTTATCATATAAAATTAAATTTAACAAGTTCTATTCTAAGCAAAGTTTTTTTCTAAGCTTTATATTCTAATTTCAAGTTATGGTATCATGATAGTTTTGTGATTCCATTTCTAAGATTTTATGATTCTGATTTTAGATTTTATTATAGATCCACACAAATCTTTAGTGATTTTAAACTTATAGTTTCAATTTTCAGACTTATGGTGATTTTTAGACTTATAGCTCTGATTTTTCAGACTTACATTTTTGATTTTTCAGGCTTATGATTCTAACTTTTAGGCTTACAATTCCAATTTTTAATTAGAAGATTTGATGTGTTTGGGGATATTTCAAACATTTTTTTTTTTTAATTTCAACAATTCATTTGATTTTCAATAATATTTCAAAGATATTCTTGATTTTTGAATTTTTTATTTTGTTTTATTTATCATTAAATTTTTTTTTTTACTGTAGATGGTACAAAGTTTTCTCTGATCTGCATCTTTAAAGGAAAGTGATTATAAAAAGGTGAAAATATATCTACAGTGTATTCATTTGGTTTCAAACAAATGGTTGGATGGATTCTAAATTGATGAAACAGTATATTAATTATCTTAAAGATGTCAAAGTGGTATATATTCAAGGCTCTGATATTAATAGTTTACGATTCTTTTCGTAAACATCTAGAGGAATCAGTAAAACAGAAATTTCACAATTGCAGATTTGATTTAGCCGTTATATTAGGTAGATTGATAAGTTTATGTCAACCACTCGACGTTACTATAAATAAACTGGTTAAAAATAACTTACGCAAGGAATAGCATCTTTAGATGGCTGCTAGTGATGCCAGACAGACAGCTGCAGGTAATCTTCGACGAGCTAAACTTGGAGACGTATGTGGATGGGTGAAACATTCTTAGAAGAGAATCTCTATCAAAATCATTATAGATTCTTTCAAGACTTGTGGCATTTCCAATATGTTAGATGATATAGGGATTCCGATAAAGAAATTGAGGGTGATTTAGAAATTACTGACATTAGTGATTTGGAAAATGATGTTAGCAATTTTGAGAATGATGTGAGTGATGATAATTTAGAAGATAATTAATGTTAGTGATAATATAAATGAATAAATAAAATTGTATTTTTCTTTGTTGAATTGTTAATTTCACTTAATAATACTTTAAAAATAAAAAAAACATTAATTTTAATTTTTTCGAGAAATGCTTATTTTTAGCATATTCATAAATTTGGGATGCTTAATTTCGGAAGTATATGGTAAGTTTACAAATTAGAATAGGAGTTTTTTTAGATTTTTACTAATTTTCTTTTTTTACAGCTAATTTCATAATTCATGGACCACTAATAAATTGTGACTGAATGCGACTGAAAATTTTTTATAATAAAATTATTATAAAATATTGCGACTGAATGTGATTAAAAAATTATTAATGATTTATAAATTATGAAATTAGCTATAATAGAGGTGAACTTTTCTTGTTTATTGGCTAAGATAAATCTACAAATCAAAACACTTTTGGTGATATTTTTTCAGGATTTTACTAATTTTTTCTTTTTTTAATAGAAGTAAACTTTTTTCTTATCAAATATAACAAATAATTAAATTTAATAAATTTGTAACAATCAGAAGCTTATTATTTATAAATGTACTTTTCTTATAATTAAAGTATTATATTAATGTAAATTATATTAATAAAAAAATTCTTTTTATTATAATTAATCGGGATTACTTATTTGTATAAAATAAATAGTTATAAAATTACCTGTATTATAAAAATTTGATAAAATGTTACCAATCAGAATATGCTATTTGTATAATAGATAATAATAGGAATATCCCTATTGATGACTTATGGATAATCTGATTGAAAACTAAATATTAATAATTGATATCAATAAGAATAACCCTATTAATATCTTTATAACATCCTGATTAGTATTAGATTTAGACATATATAGACATATACAAGTTTATATAGTTTATATGTCTAATTAGATAAATGCTTAATACTGATACTGATTGGTACCTTATTATATCCTATCTGCATTATTATTCATTATCAATCGGAATCACCTGATTCTAAAATAACAAAAAATAGGAACTAATCAGGTTAAATCTGATAACCTAAATTTGATCTGATTGGTCTTCTATTTGTTATCATTTGACTAGTGTTAAAAATAACTTATATTTGTAATAGCATAATATGTGTAGAAATTAAGATTTTTTATATTAGTATATGCTGCCACAGATTTATTAAATTTCGCATTTTTTACTTATCAATAGTATTCATAGTTAAAATCTATAGATTAAGATTAAGATCATAATTTGAGATGATTGATTGATTATTTCTGATCTTTTATCCTTTTTTTACAATGATATAGTAAGTGAATATAGACTCAAAAGCTTAAAATAAAAAAATTTTATGTTAATAGTCAAAAAACTGTTTTATGAATTTTGTTAAAGAGTTTTAGACTATAAAAAAATTTATATTAGATATACATTTAAGTCAAACAAACATAAAAAAATATACATAAAGTTAAAAATAAAATAAGACATTATTAAATTACCCTTAATGTTATTACGAGAAAAATATTTGTCAATTGTCTTTAATATAAAGATTTCTAGCATAGAAGAAATAGTATGTAATAAGTGTATATCTATTACAATTGATGAAATTACAGATATTTATGACTAGGCAGCTATAAATGTATTACTTAATTTTAGTAACTAAACTAAATTAGTTAAAATAAAACATTTGGATAATATTAATAAAACTAATATTGCTTAATTGGTTATAAAAACTTTACAATTTTATAACTTTATATAAAGTTGAAATGGATTATTTCAGATATCTGAAATGGTCAAAATGATTTTAATCATTTTGACTATTAGAAGTTAAAAAGTTGAAATAGTCAAAATGACGTTATATCACATGATTTTTTATATATAGAAAAAACAAAAATAACAAAGATATACAATCTCAGTTAATATCACTCTGATTTATATAAGATAACTACCATTTGATTTCTTATGACTAGAGAATCTAATAAGCTAAAATTCATTAATTTTAGATTATCTAATCTTAAGATAATCGCAATTGTATTATCAGCTGAAATTATAAATCAATAAATTCTACTTTAAATAAATAAGTTCAGATTTTGAAATTTGATCACAAAATATCTCAAAATGAGCTGATCCAAAATTAATGAATATTAGATTATTGGATTCATCTAGTCGTGAGGAATTGAGTAGTAGTTATTTTATATGAATCAGAGCGATATTGACTGAGATTATACATCTTTTGTTTTATTTTTCTATATATAAAAAATCATGTAATATAACATCATTTCAACCATTTCAACTTTTCACTTTGACACTAACTTCATATTTATTTATAACATTTCTCATAACAATCTTATTTTTTTATTTCTGATAATATGCATATATGGGAGGTAATCAGTAGAAAAGGGGGAAATTTAAATTTTGATCAAAATTTATATTATTAAACCACTTGGCTAATCTCAGTCATATATACAAATTTAGTTTAATAATAAAATTAACAAAAATTTTGGATTTTCTCCTTTTTTTACTAAATTTCTCCTATATATTAAAAGCCTTTCAAATATTATCCCTTTAATTTTTCAATTAAAACATAACCATTGTTTAGCTCATATTTAAATTTAGTTGAAGAAATATAGATTAATTATAAGAGTTTCAAATTTCTAGTTAATATTATAGCAAATATAAAAAAATCTTTTATTTATTATTCTATACACAAAAGAAGATGATCTGCTTTTTAAAATTATTTTTTTCTTTTACCACAGTTTCTTCTGATCAAAATTTAATTATATTATCACCTTTATCTATAAAAATCTTTTAGAACTCATGGTATAACTTTGTTTTTTGAATTAACCAACATATATCACAATTATGTAAATTCTATATTGAAGAAAAAATTATTAGTAATAAAAGTAAAACTATTCAAGAATTGGTAACACTTTTTAAAAATTCAGTACATGTTTTTATATTTCATTTAATACAAAACGGTAAGTTATAATTAGTATTATTTATTTAAATAAAAAAAATGCAAATCTAATTTATATTTATTTACATAGTATTGTAGATGATCTTGAATTCTTTAAAATTAGAATTTTATTCAACCTCCTTTTAGTAATGAGATGAATTCTAAATTTTTGGAAGAAAATATTGATACATCAGTGTTTATTACAATGTTTCAAGAAGCTTATCAATTAGCTTTTAACAAATTAAAGAACCATATAGACTATCATTCAGCATTACCTTTGTTTAAAGCAATTCAATGCTTTGATCCACGTTATATTCATGCTTAACAACATCATTATAATATTAATTTATATTCCGAAATTCAAGAATTTAAAAGGCTAACAGATCAAAGTATACAAGAATGGAGAATTTATTGTAATTTGGAAAAACAAAAATTAGAAGCTTACAAATTTATCAGTATCTGGGGTAGATGTGGAACGAAGTTTTTCAGCATATACCAATATTCTTAGTGATAGATGGCATGCTCTTTCAGAAGATTCAATTGTTGCTTTGAATTTTTGTATTTTAATAATTAAAATTTTGTAATTGTAGAATAGTTTAAATAAAGTAATTTGAAAAAAAAAAACCAAAATAAACGACGCATATTTTATAAAAATTTTTCGCATATACTAGCATATCTTACTACATAATTTGAGTTTAGCCCAGCAGAAAATGGGCCACCCTAATCTTCATATTGCAGTTTTGTTTATCTTGTTCTAAAATAAACTGTAAACAAATATAAATTTTCAAAAAGTAAATATTTCCCGGAGGGGCATGTTGCTAGTCAATGAATGACCCACCCATATACTGTTTCGTACTGATGTCAAATCATGCATGCGTTTAAAAATTCAAAGTAAAATATTTATTATTTTGCAAATAGATATACAATATTAAGAAAAAGGAGGTCGGTACAACAATGAAAAAAATGGAATGGATTTAGCGAGTTTAAGGGGAGAAAAGAATAAAGTCACAAAGCAAGAATGAAAATAAAAAATAAAAATTTTGAGAAAATATTGATACGTTAATAAGCAACATAGATATTGAAAACTCCCAATAAAACAAAAGGGGATCTGAATAACAAAGGGATTCGAATCTAATAGAAGGGAGGGGGGAGAATTTTAAGAGAGTCGAGTTTAATATATAAACTTCGTTATTCTACCATTGGCTCCGCACGTGCTTTTCCTGTTTTTTTACACTCGTCGCAAGCGCTCGAAATTTTTACAATAGCCAACAAAGTGACCAACAAAACAAAACCGATTCTTTTAAATGATTTCATGATTGCGATTGTTTTCTTTGTTTTCTTTGTTTAATTATGTAATTTTTTTTTTTTGTTTTTTAAGTATTATAAAGTGACATGGAGATGAGGTGGAATTTATAATAAATGCATCAACTCAAGAATTTTAAGATCGAACCTTTTTTTTTTCCAAGTTTGTATTCATTATAAAAAAAAATGGTTCATACTAAGGTTAATCTAACTTATTTATTCAGATTTTGTTAAATTTAATATGAAACGTTTTCATATTGATACTTTGAAATCCTTTCACATTTTGTGTGAATTTCCCCTATTCAAGTCTTGTGGGGATGATAAGATATCTGAGAGTGATATCGGTCATATTACGTTTTCCTAAATACAAGAGTCCATTGTGAGTATTTTTCGCTCCCATGCATATATAACTTCTGGCATATACATACCTTAAAATTTTTACGTGAAAGTTGGCTAAACTTCTATGAGTTCTTTCATGCTTTATATCTTGCTGGGAAAAAAGATATGGAGATAAGGAGAATGATTAGCATTGTCGTATGATGCCAAGAGCTCTATGAAAACACATGCAAGCGGAATCTTCATACCTTTTCACATGATCTACCTTGCAAGTCATATAGTTGACTTTACGCCTGATGACCTCGGAATTGCGAGTCCACCAGCCTTTCATAACATACGAATTTCACTGCTAATATCGATGTGCAAAAAAATAAAACCTGTCGTACAAGCGCACTTCGACTAAAATTAACCGATCAGTCTTTTGGCACGTGAATTTTCACGAAATCTTAGATTTAATACTTTCAGAGAAATAAACTTCATCCCGCATTGTTTGTTAATCGTTTTTGGTTCATACGTGCAATACACTTATTGTGGTCGAATGCCGCCATTGAGGACACTCAAAGTTGGTGAATACGATTTCGCGCGCATCCACTATCAAATTATAAACTATATTCATCGATTTTTAAAAAAAAATATGTATTCATTTTTACGTAAATAAAAAAACGACTGTCGTGAGGTCATTAGAAATATTACACATTCCGATCAATGCCACTAATGCCACTTATACTTTGGTGTGCGGAGTGAATATCTTTGATGTATTTAGTACGGCACTTACTGATAAATCTTTTTGTGAAATTGCATATTTCTGTTGGAAATTACAACATAACTTGGAGGGCCTCAACCTACAAGTGAAATATTTGGAAATATTCTCGTTAACTGTCAAGAATTGAAATTACTTACCATTAATTGTTCTAATCTAGATGATGAATCGCTCTGTATGTTCAATGATATTATTATTAAACTGGAAGCGATTAATATGCTTTTTTGTAAAATACATCACAATTCAGGGCTTAATTACGTTTATTACCATATGTCATAAATTAATTTGATAAGTATTATAGGAATATAGAGGACACACGTCGAATATTATATTGGCATATCCAAATCTTATTATTCACAGAACAAAATAACGAAATCACTAAAATTACTAAAAAAAAGCTATTCTTTGAATCAGGTTTCAAATCATTACTATCTATCTTGTTAATTGACGATTCGGATAAGATCGGCACTAATTTACTATATAAACTCGGGGCAGATTTATTAAGATAACGTAGATAACGTGAGTAGTACCAAAATGACTCCACATTTTTTTGACGTAATCTACTGCATGAATATATACTGTATATGTTTTTTTAGCGTGTTTTTCTTATTAAATACTCGATCTGATACAAAATAAAATTTTATCAACACGGAAAACAGAATGAATTTTACATAAACAAAATTTCTAATATTAAATTTTTAATGTAGATCCGGAAAGATCAGCATTTTTCTTCAACTAATTACAATTATTACAACGAAAAATGAATCTATGTATTTGAGTTTATTGTTTCAAAATTTTTATCATAATTTTGTTTACTTGCTATTGTTTTATAGAAAATTTTCAAATTCTAGGTATTGTCTTCTGCTTCCATATTTCTTAGAGCCATAGATTGTCGTGAAAACATCGTAATCCAGTTGCCAATAGTTGACTCTTTTGGATGCTAATTTCTCCTTCATGTTCACGACGCAACAATTCATTTCGCATCTCTTGGGCTAACATTTCTGTCTGGGGTTAACTGTTCCTGCATTCAAGTAACGCTTTTACTCTAGGTATAATTCTTTTCACTGGTGTTCTGATTTTCTGATTTTCTTTTAGAGCCCATCCTCTATAAAATATTTCACGACTAAAAAAAACAATGAAGCATTAGGTAATATTTATAGCTTCGAAAATTATTACAAAGAGTGATACGATACCTCTTTATTTTGAAATAGAATCTGTTGGTATCTGTGATAAGGTTAGATCAATAATTTCTGCGCTCTATTATTAGATGAAATCATTTCATATTAGAAATTACATATGATTCATCATTTTCTGCAATTTCAGTATCATTATCTAACAAATGTTGAATTAACATAAGGATTTTTTTAATTCAAGATGATTCTATTTATTAGAAACTGTACCTTTTTTTTTGATAGTTGATGTGATCCAAGATCTGTCTGGTTCTGTATGTTCAGTAATTATTGGGTTTGGTTTGACAAAAATTCATCCTTTAGCAATTTTTTGTATTTTATTAGTCGAAAATTTATTTCACAGACCAAATCTAGGTAGAGTTCTTCCATAGATATATCATGCATCATTAGTATAATTTGGCCAAACCCATTCTGCCCAATTTGTAATCCCTTGTATAGTACCTAATATACTCTTTTGTTCTATTTATAAATAAAGTATATAATTATTTTTTTTGAATTTTTGATTATTGTATATATGGTGAATTAAATCACAAACCCTGAGAACGGTTGGGTTGGATGTGTGCTACATAAGTGCCTGCTAGATCTTTGATCGCATTTTTAATATCCTAATTTTACATACCTTTTGATCGCATGAGTTATCTTATAATAAATGAAGTAATTTGGTAAATATCATATTTTTTTGAAAATTTGAAATATCACATTTTATTACCTGTGTGTGGTGGAATTAATTAATGCTTGTACCTCACCCGCTTCCAACAATATCCAGTTTCTTACACTAATGCTATACCATTTCTTCCAGTATGATAAATCAATCATCAATTCAGTATTGTGGTAATGAGGCCAATTATCAGAAATTATAGTAATCCATAATGGTTTTTTTAAGAGTTTCCATTACAATGTGTAATGAAGAAGCAGTGAACCAAGTGTATCATCAGACCAATGATCAAACACCTGAATGTCTAAATCATGTGATTCAGAATTTTTAGTATAAACAAGAATTGAGTGAAGACTCCAACCACTTTACCAAAAAATTCAGAAAGGATTTCTTTAACATTTAATAGAGTTTATCAGCACATATACTCTATTTAAGTGTTATAGCATATTGGATAACATTTAAATTTGAACTATGTAAATTATTTTTTAATATGAAAAAACTGCTATATCCACATGATGCAACTGAGATTTAGGAACATTTAATTAAACTATTTGATGAATGGGAAATTAATTCAAAAATTACAGATAATTATTCAAATGTAATGAAAGCATGTGGTAATATAAACATTAGTAAAAGAATTTTTTATGCTATACATACATTACAATTAGGGTTGTAAATTACGGTAAATTAAAAATTTGGCTGTAAGTTACAATGTAAGGTAAGTAAGTTACATGTAAATTATATTGGAAGATATCAGAAAAAATATCAGAATAATTTGAAAGTAATAAAAACGTTAGACAGAATTATCATAATTTATATAATTTATCATAATGTTAGACGAAATTTTTGGGATTGAGAAATGGGTTTTGGAAATAATCAATTGTCATTGTCATATGAAAGGCAGTCAGTAAAAAGGGAAAATCCAAATTTTTTGTTAATTTTAATTATTAAGCTAATTTTGTACTCATGACTGAGATCAGCTAAATGGTTCAATAATATAAATTTTGACCAAAATTTGGATTTCCCTTTTTCCTACTAACCACTTTCCATATTATACATTTATCGAAATTGATAAAATTAATATTTAATGCTTATTTCTTAAGTTAATTAAATAAACATGTGAATTGCGTTATAATTTCAATATTTTTATGATTTTATAAATTAATCAGTTGTAACGCTAATGTAAAATTCTTTGATTTTTCTTTGTTATATATTAATATTATGTCAAAAGCTAAAGAAAAGTTTTGAACAAAGTTTGAAGTTATTAATGATTCTAATGGAAAAGAAAAATATAAATGTAAAAATTGTTCCAGTATATGGGAATGTTTCTAGTAAAATCACATTACAGATCATATAATTTACTATGTTTCATGACTTGATTTTACTGGAAATGTTCTCATATAGTCTAAAAATGCTACGTGTCTTAAAGAATATATTAAAAAATGTAATGCAGAAACTAAACCCTTACAACCCTAAGGTATTAAATAAAAATCGACAAACACTTGATTATTACTGATATACTTTTACTCTAAAAGATCAGATTATTTTAAAAAGTCTTCTTGTATGTGCCTTTTATTTAGCTGATGTTTCATTTAATATAATCGAAAATGAAGATTTCATTTCATTTTTAAAAAAAAACCTGTTCATTATTTAAAATTCTTATACGTTATATCTTTTCAAATACTCTTTTAAATCAAGAATTTAATAATTTGCAATTAATTGTTAAATCAGCATTATCTGAAAGTCCTACTTATTGTTTGATAAGTGATAGATGATCAAATGTTCAAAATACCTCTATTGTAAATTATATGATTTCAGCATCAAAACTAATATTTTACAAAGCAATTACTTTTAAAGAAAAATAACATACTGCAGAAAATATAACAATAGGACTTGAGAATACATAATAGAAACTATTATTAACAAATTCACAGCAATTATTACAGATAATGCACTAAACATAAAGGCTGAGTAGAGGATTCTAAAGCAAAAATATCTAAAAAAATCTTTCTTGGTTGTTTGATGTATGGAATTTATCTATGAATAAAAGATATTATTAGTATTAAATAGGTAAAAGATATATTGACGAAAGTAAAGAAATAATCAATTTATTTTTGTAATCATCAAGTAGCATTTATTATACTACAACACTTACAAAAGAAAAATATGGAAAGAAAATTGCATTAATTTTATTAATATAACATAATGGGACTCATCATACTCTTGTTTTAATCATTTATTACGTTTTAAATTAGCTATTCAAGTTACTATTGCTGAAGATCATCTTAATCTTGATGATAGAACAAAATTACTTATCACTAATAGTATCTTTTGGGATAATCTTGAAATACTTCAAAATTTTTAGAATAATTTGCTATTTGTATCAAAAAATTAGAAGGAAATGAGTCAATAATTTCAACTGCATATCTTAAATATCAGCAACTTAAAGTACACATATGAAATAACACTGATTTACCTGAAACTGTTTATGATGTAATCAAAAAATTTGGCTCAAATCATTGGCAAAATTTCCTATACAATTCAACTGTAATTGTTACTTATAAATTAAATTCACAATATTATGGTAATCAGCTTAATATACAGGTAATTGATCCTATTATTAAAAAGAAATCATAGAATTAGTAGGAGAAGAATATTGAGATATTATTTTAATAAAACTTGCTGAATATGTTGGAAAAATAGGAGGTTTTGCATCTAGTCACTTATGAGAAAATATAATTCAAAGTCTGTTAATTAGTAAAATTTAATAAAAGGAAGATATTTATTTCTTAGTGATTTAGTTATTCAGATACTTTCAATACCAGCAACTTTAGCAGCTAGTGAAAGAAATTGGTTAACATTTGGATTTATTTATTCAAAATTACGAAATAGGTTGTATGAAGAATAAATAGAAAAAATTGTTTATATATTTTGAAATTTGAGAATATTATATGCAATAGATAAACCAATTACTTTAAATGGTTAATTAAAAAATACGGTAAATAAAAAAATAGAAACTACCAAAGATAATAATAAATAAGAAATTAATGTTGAATCTGAATCTGATTTTTCTGATTATATTAATCAGATTTGGAAGAATTATCTGATGAAGAATTAGATGAATTTTAAGACAAATTTTAAAATGTAAATGTGTTATTTAGTATAATAAAGAAAAAAAATTTTTTTTATCAATCTATTGTTTTAGAAATACATATCACATGATATGTTAAATTTGAACCAATAGAAATTTGATTATTTTTCATATATATAATGTAAATTACAGAAGGTTAAGGTAACTTATAGTGTAATTTACATGTATCATAACCTATGTAATATAACTCTTATAACCTTAATTACAATTAAATATTAGAAAAGAATTAGATATAGTAAAAGTATTAATTATCAAATATAAATATTTTATTGCTTTTTTAGCAAATGATAAAAATAAATAACAATTAAGAGAATCGCAAATTTATTTGTATTGATAACAATTACAAAAAAATGAGAAAGAATTAGAAAAAAAGTTAAAGAACTTGTTTTTCTTAATGTAGTAAAAGCCAATAATACCCAATAGAACTTAATATTATATGCATTTCTAAGACTTATTATTCTTAAACCAGCAATTTTAATGCTAAAAGCTTCTTTAATTATTGATAGAAATTCATATGTTCATAAGAAAGGTGAAAAATTAAAAGAATTGTATATAACTGTATATATACATGAAGTCGAAATGGATCATTTCGGATATCCGAAATGGTCGAAATGGTCGAAATCATTTTTTTTTTTT
>CAMKVN010002807.1:0-12265 GCA_946474995.1 Funneliformis geosporum
AAGCTAATAGCCTCTAAAAATTTAACCAAATAAAGTTCATTTAATATACTATAATATGAATCAAAAATCTCATTTTTGTTAAAAAGTTCCTGTAATCCATTTTTAATAGATCAGCTCCTATATGGTTTACTATGTTTTATAACTTAAAACGTTCTCATATAAGCTAATTTAAATCACAGGTTATTATTTAATTTATAAAAAATTATTAACAAGTATTTATATATTATTATTTATATCAATATTTTCAGAGTTGATTATCTTAAATTTTTATATGTGATAAGGCTAGATTATGTTTAAAATATATTAAATTTGATCCAATTTGAATTACTAGATTTTGAGATATTTAACAGTTATGATTATATGCAAAAACTTTTGTTTAATTTCTATATATCATTACTTAAGAATAATATAAAAAATTATTCTAATAAATAATTATGTATTATTATAATAGAATGATAAAAAAAATCATTTTTTAGAATTTTTAGAATAATAATATATTATTTTAAAAGAATAATAAAAAAATCATTATTTTTTTAATACTATAATATATTATTCTAAAAGAATAATATAAAACATCATTCTTTTATAACAATAAAAAAATATCATTTATTATGAATAATTATTTTAAAAAATAATAAAAAAATCATCATTTTTTATGAATGATAATATATTATTTTAAAAGAATGATAAAAATAACATTATTTTTTTTTTGAAATAATAATGTATTATTCTATAAGAATGATAAAAAAATAATTATTTTTTGGAATGATCCTGATAGAATGATATAAAAATAATAGCATTCTTTCTTAATAATAATGCATTATTCTTTATCTCTTTAAGATAATTATTCATTTCTTTAGGGATGATTGTATTATACTTATTAGGATGAATATATTGTCTCTTTGAAAATGATTATTTGTTTCTTTTATGATGATTGTTCATTCCTTTAGGAATAATTGTATTGTTTTTTTTAGAATTATTTTTATATTTTCTTTGAAAATGATTTCTATTTTTTCTTTTAGGATGATTGTATCATTTCTTTAAAAATTTTTATTCATTTCTTTTGGGATAATTTCTATTATTTTTCGAATGATTTTATTACTTTTTAAAAATAATTTTTATCATTATTTTAGAGACTATATTATCATCTTTTTGAAGATAATTTCTATTATTCTTTTAGGTATAATTCCTATCATTCCTTTTGAGATTATTTTATTGTCTTTTTGAGAATGAATTTTTATTTCTTTAGAGAAGATTTTTATAATCTCTTTAGGAATTATTATTTATTTCTTTAGGAACAATTATATTATTTCTTTAAGAAATGATTATTCATTTCTTTAAGACAATTTTATCATCTCTTTAGAAATAATTATTCACCTTTAGAAATAATTTTTTATCATCTCTTTAGAAAAGATTATATTATTTCTTTTAGAATCTTTAGTTTTATTCAATTGGAATATTATTATAATTTTTATAAAAATCTACTTAACTTATTTTAACTAGTAAGATACAGTCAAAATTTTGTAACTTTTATGCTATAAGATTTTAATGTCAAAATAATACTAAGCCAAATAAATAAAGATTGTTTTTTATAACTCAAACTTAATTTTTCATGTAACTTAATTAGTTGAATATTTATTGAAAGTTATTAGTATTAAAAGAAATAATCTTAACTAATGAATTATTTGCATATTTATTTTATATTTTATCTTTAGTATTTATTTTATCATTATTACTTATTTATTTTAAAGTTACATTAGATATAGCTTTTTTATAATTATTATTTTATATAAATAGGATAGAATATTACTTATATAAAAAAATAATTTAAGAATACAAGTTTAAGATTTAGAATTCAAAAGTTAAGGATCTCTAAACATATAAATATATAATAAAAAGAAATTTATTTTTATAAAATAATATCTATTTTGCTTTTAATTTATTTAAAAGTATTTATTATTGATTAAAATTTATAAGGTTACAAAATTAAACTTGTGTAAAATAATTACCAAGTAATCAACTTAAAGATTGATTGTAATAGGACTTATCTTAAAGTAATCTTAATTAAATATACATATTACTTTATGTTATTAAGTTAATATTAACTTAAGTTCTACAATTGAGCAGTAGTTTGATACCCCATTAATACTAAAATATATGAAACATTTGAGAATATTTAATAAAGTTTTAATGTATAATTTTTAATACTAATGTTATATAATTAGTAATCTATATAAATATTATTAGTTAATGAAATTTAAACCATTATAAACGAATCTATAAAGTAATCTACATATAATTGAGATCTACAAATTAATCTACATATGCAATATTAAAAATTTTAATATTATTAATATAGTTAATATAGTTAATATAGTTTACATATTTAACATATTTAATTTATTTAAGATATATAATATATTTATATAGTTTATTTATTTATATATATAGTTAATTTATCATTATATTTATTTCAAAATATATAATATATTAGCTTAGAACTTATAGCAAAAGGCAGGATTTGACTGACTGTTTGAAATTAAAAATTTTCAAAAATTTCTTAAATAGCTTTGTGTAGTATACTACCCATGTTATCCAATCTTTGTGAATTATCTTTTCTTATTTTTATTTATTTTTATTTATTTATTTATTCTTTATTTCTTCTTTCTCATATTTTTATCAATAAATTATTTTTAATTATCTTTACATCTTTGTGAGATTATATGATTTATCAACCTTCATAAAATTTAAATCTTAGTAATAATATATAAGACTTTATAAATCTTTATGATAAACTATAAATCTTAGTAATATATAATTTTTATAAATCTAGTAAAACTTATCAGTTTTCATGAATCTTTGTAAAAAATATTCAAGTTTTGTAAACTAGTGTAATTATTATATAAACTAAAAGATTTACTACTTGAATATCTTATTTAATTGTAATAATCTACCAAAATTGCATATTAATACGATATAACTTTTCTAGATTTTCTTCAAAAAATATGTAATTGCTAAATGCTAAAAAGTTTTTAAGTTTTTATGTTTGGTAATATAATATTTTATATGTATTATGATTCTACTTAATCTTATTATACACTTCATTCATAATCATAAAAATTATATACTATTAAATAATGCTTTGAAAAAGTCAAGTCAAGTCAGATAGGTTTTAAGAAATCTGAATCTAATCTGAGAGTATTAATAAACTGTTAAAAATATTTAGATTAGCTAATTATTCTACCGATGATTTTTATAAAATTTATTATAAAATTTTTGAAATTATTTATTGTTTAATATTGTTTATTATAAGTTTATTAATAATATTATATTAATATATAAAAGAAATATAACTTTAAAATCTTAGGATTTCAAGCCAATATATATTCTAACTATTTTTTTTTTTAAATTATAATTTAAATGTTAACTCAATAAAAATACTTGAAAATAGTTAAGACATTTTACTTCTCAATGAGATTTAGTATTAATTGAAAATCAAACTTTTTTTATAAATAATTTACTACTCAAAGCTTTTTCTTTTTGAGTAGTTATAATTTTAGATAGTAAAATCAATAGATTTGCTTATTATTTAATTATTTATAATTAATATATTCTAATATATAATAAAAAAAGAATTTTAATTTTCTTATAATATAAATTAAAATTATATGATTACCTGAGAAGTGTAAAATATGATTATGACCCGACTTGTTGATTTAATTTAGGTCATACATTTTAAAATTATGGTCCTAGTTTTAAAACTTAATTCAAATTAATAATTCAAATTGATTTAATTGATTTAGAATATTACTAATATATCAAGATAAATAAAAAATAGTTATTTTATATAATAAGCTTGTTATAATATACGAAGTTGCTTCTTATATATTTTGAAATAAAATATAAAAATTTCTTTAGCTATAATGAATTTGTAATTTATATTTCTATTTTAATAAATAACTTTATTTTCACAACTTTTACAACTACAATAAATAAATATACTATTACACTATATTATAGTTCTATTTTAAAATTTTAGATGAATATTTTAATATGAAAAGGAGAGTCGAAAGTTAAGTTGATACTATAAAATCAAGTAGAGTTAACTTTAGAATTTTCATATAACTAAGCTGTAATATAGTTAATTTTTTAAATATTAGCATATTGTGGAATTCATAATTAAATAAAAGTTACAAATTTTTAGTTAAAAGAGATTCTGAAAAACTTTATTTATAATTAAACTTATGTATAATTATCTAATTTTTGTATTCAAAATTAATTAAATCATAAATAATTTTATTAAATATTAAAATATTAATAATACAATTATGTAATTAATATTAAATAAGAGTTAATAGTTGAATTAACTAAAAATTGTTTAATGACTGACTAAGTTGACTTCAAAATTTGCATCAGTTAATATTGTATTACCAATTATTGTTATTAATTTTTTTGATAGAATATATATTAAAGTTATATTTAAAAACTAATTAAAAAATGATTAATTTAAACTATTATTTTGAATTACTTTATAAATCAAGTATAAAAATAAAAAGAAGTCTTGGTAAGGTTACTATTAAAATTATTTATTTTCTTTATATTAGAGATTGAAACTAGCCTAATAAATCTTAACCATTTAATTTACTGGTTAAATTTAATTCAAGTCATCATGATAAATTTGAAAAAAACTAGTAATATTTAGTAATCTCAAAAAACTTTAATTCTGTCTGATAATTAAATTTTAGCTATAATTCTAATTAAATATTTTAACCAGTTATAAAAAATATTTGATCAGTTAATAAGATAATGTCTTAATCTTTACTTTATATATCAAAATTTTATTTTTTTAATTATTTCATATATGTTAGTTTGCAAATACAAATAAAAAATAACAAATTAATAAAAATCAAAAAATCTACATTAAAAAAGATTTTTCATATATATTTTCTTTTAAATTTGTATATTTTTTTCTAATCTTATGGAAATATCTTTTAATTTTTATTTTTTAAAACGTATAAATATTTTTTTTAAAACCACTTAAAGGTAAAGAAAAGAAATATTAAAACATGAAATAAAGCATAAATATTTCTTTAAATTAAAATATATATATTACAGAACTTTTAGTATGCAATTACAAAGAAAATGAAAATTAATTTAGACTATTTAATAAAAATTAATCTTTTTTTATTAAATAAATAAAATTTAATAAACCATAAAATACTACTTTGAAAAACATGGTAACACTTAAATGAGTATTCTTTTTTAATATACTTGTTCTTCTTTTTAAATATTCTCTTTGAAAATTATTGCGAAATTCTTTTATTTATTAATTTATATCAGAAATATAAGTTAACTTCTCTTGTAAACAAACTTTTCTTTGAAAAAAATTTGCGAGAAGCTTTTTTCTAAGATAAATCAAATGTTACACAAAGTCAACAAATTTTGTCCAATAAAATTTTATTGTACACAGTTACGTATTGCGATAAATAATCACGTGACATAAATATTACGTAAAAAAAATTTTTTTTTGACTTCACTTCGACTAGACTAGGAGTCGATCCGCTGACGCGCTTCCCACCCCATACCCACGCTGTCGCTTCATCCCGACAACTAGCCCAATACTGCCGATGTGATCAATAGAAAATTTTAAAAAATGATCTTATGTTGAATAATAAATAATGTGATCACGTGTGTTACAGGTAACTATAATAAAATTTTTATAAAATTTTATTAAATATATTTGCTCGGCCTAATGAAATTTTCTTTACTTTTCGAGTTGTTCTATCAGATCGTCGTAAGTACCAGGTTAATTTTAGTTATTTTTAATCTTTAATTTTTATTTCTGGTAACAATCAAATATTTGAATGTAAATTTGTTGTTGGGTTTATAATTTCACTTAAAATTTTTTTAACGCAAGATATTTTCTTAGATGAATTTTAATAATCGTTAATTTTTATTTCTCTAAGACAACATTTGGTTGCGTAATAAATTAAATATTAATTTGTACTGTTATTTTGCAATATCACGTTTATTTTTTATAAGTCGTATTTAAATATTTTATTATATTGATAATAAAATTTGAATTTCGTAAATAAGAATTTTGAATACAAGTTAAAAGATCATGGGTTTTTCAAAAAAAACATAGCCAGATTAGTTTAGGCGAGAGATCGAAATATTCATGTGACTTTGTGTCATTATAAACTTTTTAAAACCTTTATTGAAAAAAAATTTACTTTTTTCAACTTCTCTAGGACCGGAAACATCGACATCAAAGTTATATTTACTTCCATTTCCTTTTGTATTTATTTATTTACTTTTACCTACTGTATATACAATTAAATAACAAATTACCAGAAATTATCACAGTTAACCTAAAATTCTGAGTTCCTTTTCTTCGTCATATGGAAACATCTTACCAAGATTAGGAAGTAGCTGTGTAACAATTGCTCCTTTAGCATGATAATGAACTTCTTATCTACCAACCGTTTTGGAATAGCATTCCAACGCCATAAAAATTTATGAACTTTTGAGAGAAAACAGACGACGCATGATGAGTCGTGCGAATTATATGATGATACGTTAACTTCTGAATGAATATTTCCATAAATAATTTATAACGCTTTGATGATGCTTTGATTATGATGCTTTTCATGAAATATATTTTCCAAATAAAAGGTATGTTTATGTAAGAAATACAAAGCTCTCATTTTTAAATTCGTCATAAGCGCACTAATCAATTATGACTAAAATAATACCCTTGTGTATTTTCCTTATTCATAAAATTTTTATCAATATTTTTTTTATTCCTTTTTCTGTTAGGTTTTTTATCTGTTTCAATCAAAATAATTACTCTTGACAAGGGCTTTGTAATTTATATTTATCTTATCTTTTGCATGACAGTCTTTGCCTCTTTGAAATGTTGATTATTTAATTTTATTAACAACATTATAACATTTGTGGAGTTGACTATGTAAAGGACGTTTGATCTGTATCTTTTGTCCAGAGTCATTGTAATGAAGATGTAGATGATGGATTAATGCGTATATTTGGAACAATTATTTTGGCATAGAATGCTGGCAAAATATCGGACAAGATACTTACACAAATAAGATATGAATATTTTCTTTGTTGATTGATCTTTTTGCAATGAAGCAACTTCTGGACTTTCAAACTAATTCATGATTTTCCTTAGTATACAGAATTTCTCAGGAATTATTAACATCATGGATGAAGTTGAATAGGGCAGCAGCAGATTTGATGGCGGCAGCTTTGGCAGCATCTCTGGTAGTGGCAACATTGATAGAGATACTTTAGCAGCAACGCTAGTGGCAGCTTTGGTGGCATCTTTGACGGTAATTTTTGTAGTGGTAACTTTATTGGTGATAGGAAAATAATAACTTTATATTCTGTAATTTTGATCAGAAAAAGGTTAGATCAATTGTGGCACTGAAAACAATAGCATCTACTCTTAAACCTTCTTCTTTATTTTTTGTTCTTCTTTTTTTCAACTGAAATTCAGTTTGGGATATTATTGTGTAATATTTAATCTGTACATACATCACGCATTCTACGCAATCTATGTATTTATAAATAATTTGTAAATTAAATCACTATTCATACATTTGGTATAGAATGAACTGTGAGTTATCGGGAATTTATTGTATTCATTTCCAAAATATGATCAATAAGTAAAAATATTATTGACGATGGTGATTTCCTGCGCTCATGTAATTTAATTGTCATTGCAATAGGCAAGTAAGTCTACTTTTCCACAAAGGATTCTTACATAACAAAAATAATTAGCTCCTGAAGTTTATCAAATTAAATAATAGTAATAACAATGATCGACAACATGTTAATTGAAACTTCTTTGCTATGGAATACGTCTAATTCTTTACTTTAAACATAGCCACGCAAGTATTTTTTCATTTATTCGGGTATAAGGGATGTATTAAACGAAATTTCACTTAAATTTATTCTCGGTATATAATATTTTTTCAATTAATATATAAACCGCTTTCAAAAATTATTTTCAATTTTACAAACTAATGAGTCTACAATAACTATGTCAACTATTTTCGAAGTTATCGATAGCCTTTCTCTTCCAAAAAAAGAAACGAATAAACTTCAAATTTATCTTATTAAACATAACCAGGAGAGAGATATATTGCATTCTGCACTTATGAGTCCCTTAAAAACAGACGAAGATAAACTTGAGTTATTAAAAGAATTTTTGAAGACTCTGTCTGCTGGTATGTGCTTAAATAAAATTATTGTGTGAATTGTGATGACTAACTATGCCTTTTTTGGTCTTTTTGGTCTCCTAACCCAATTTAGATGAACATCAAGAACATGACTCCAGAAAAATTGCATTATTTGCGAGAACCGCCTTTGATTTAGACTTGAACAAGGAAGTTATTATCCTTTCGCCACTTCCAGGAACAGAAAGCGAAACACATATATATAAGCACCGTTGTTATGACTATTTCAATAAAATCATTCTCGAGAGCAAGAAACATAAGCGTTTCTGCATCACCGGGAATCCAGGAACAGGGAAGACGTTTTTCGGACGTTATATTATTAGTGTTTTGTTAAAAGAAGGTTTCGAACTGTTGGTAGACGATGCCAGTTACTCGCACCTATATCTCATTACTCGTGATGAGATGAATACTTTTGATGTAGAGTGGGTACGAAATGAAGACTTTTGCAGAGTTGCAGGAAGAGACAATGTGTGGTGTGGTGTATAATCGATGGCAAATCACCCAGGGTAAATCACGATTTTGATACCGGAAAACTTATTATGGTATCATCACCAAAGGATTTGAACATAAAAAATTTTTGCAAACCAGTTAATATAACAATCAAAGTATACATGCAAATTTGGTCAGAGGCCGAATTAGAAGAATGTCGATCATTAATCTATCCAGAATTTTCAAAGGACAATCTTCATGAATCTTACCAATTATGTGGCGGTATTCCAAGAATGATTTTCAAATGCAAATTATCCGAGATAAACAAGATGATTACGGCTTCTGTTAATAATATTGGCACTGACATATTCAGATACATTGGCACACTTAGTGATGTTGATAATTATAGTCATAATTTAGTACATATTCATACTAATGAGGAGCCGGTAAATGAAATCATCAATGGGCACATCTTTGTCAATTCCCCCTATACTTCTTGTGAATTAAAGTTTGCTTCAGCAATTGTTGGTGATAAAGTTTTTGCAAGACTAAAAGAATTCTACAAAGAAGAAACGTACAAGTTTGTCTTTGCATCAGCTTCTGTGTCATTATTAGATTCTGTACGTGGACATATGTTTGAAATTATCGCACATAATGAACTAAGCGCTGGCAAACCATTTTTGATACGCTCACTAGAAGGACGTAAAAAATCCTGTGCGAAAGAACAAAAATTACGACTTCCTCAGCTTACAATAAAAAATTGTTACACAGTAGATGATATTGAAGATGGCAAATACTGTAAACCGGTAGCAAAGAATTTCGAAACTATTGATTCCATCTATATTGGAAAAGACTATGACTATACATTTCAGATGACGGTAGGAAGAACGCATGATATTAAACAACATGGACATGAATTACTACATGAAAAGCTAGTGGTGAGTCAGCAGATCATACCATCCGACACTATTTTGTTGTTCCAAAAGATACATTTAAAAATTTCCAAAAACAACCTTTCACAGTGAAGAAGGAAGAAAAAGGTCAACCAAAAAATGTAGTGAATGTCAAACAATGGATCACAAAAAGAATAGAGCAATATGTATTACTTTTAGATGTTGGTATCAATAGCACATATTAAGTAATAACAAAGTAATATATAATATGGTGAAGATGTAGTTACTGCATATTAATGTCGTATAAATTTTTAATGTTTCTGTAAAAGTTTATTGCAACATCAATGATGTGATGAAGTGTTTTTAGTAAAGAATTAAAAGATGCGTGATCTTAAGCTTATTTCTTTTAAACGATAATGAAGTAACAGAAGTAGACTCTAACGGCGGTTCCGGTTTTGCGAGTCGAACCGAACCGAACCGATAGAACGGCTCCCCCTTTGCATAAGTATTATCGCATGGAAAAAAAACAAATTTTATATCACATCCATGCGTTTTCACAAGGCGGTATTTAGCAAAAGTGCTTAATATAATTTTTATTCATTTTAAATATAATGTATAAATTGAAAAAAAGATAATTGGATTTAGACACAATAAAGATATTTATTTATAGATTATTAATTCATGGCCCGGAAGTTCATCCGAGAGGAATTGGCAAAAATCAATATTACAAGTTCATAATTGCAATAAAATATAAATAATCTGGGTAAAATAAGAGATTAACCTAGATTTTTGAACATCAAGGTAAGATTTTAAAATACAAATTTGTGTTTCATAATCTGGCGACAAACCGCAATAGGAAGACATATTCACGACCTCTAAATTTTTTCGCAATGACTAATAGTTAGATCTGGGTTCGGAGACTATTTACGCAAGCATAGTCTAACAATAGTAAAAGATAAATGGCCTTAGATTATCATTACAATGATTACCTGTTACTCGCTCTTCTACCAAATTGTACTTTAATATCAATACCGAGAGTAAAACAGATATTTATATAAACTGTACTGTACGAAATAAATGATAAAATTTGAATATTACTTAATACCTATTAAGCTGTATGTATGGAATTTACAGATTATTCGAACGCGACAAGAAAAATTAAAAATCTCGTGAATATTACAATTAAACGTTTAACTTTACTACGTAAATTGGAAATCACCACAAAAAAAAATAAGTTTTTTTCTTTCCCCATAAGCATAGAGTTTATTATGATTTTCTCTATATGATAAATAAATAAAATTAATAATTAAAGCTTTCGTTCATCTGATAAAATTCAATAAAAAACATAAAATTTAACCTGAATATAGTTGAAATTAAGTCTATAAACCCAATACTTGAGTTCTCTTTTCAATTAACAAAATTCCTCTTTCGGTTCATTATTATTGCTATAAATGATTAGTATTTCTTGAGTATGGCCTGCTCAGTTCGGTACGATCCTCAAATTATGATCGTACCGTATTTCTTGCATCAACTCGTTCATTTTTTTGTTATATCAACTTCATTTTCCATATTCTTTAAATTATTTCTTTGTAAGCTGCGGGTTGTTATTCTTTCGCTTTTTTTTAAATGTATTTAAAAAATGAAACTAATAATAAAAAAAATAAAATACGAGATTGGTATTTCAAAAAAATTATTAAATTAATTAAAAGTATTTATCACAAACCTGAAAAAGTACCCTCAAAAAAATTATTACAATCTAAGTTAAAAAACAAAAACATAGTTGTCGAACCGAAGAAAAAAAAAAATAACTAAAAAATAATAAATCATGATATAACAACTCTGAGTGACATTTTTACTATAAGAGCAAATTATTAATAATAAAAAAAGAAATATACGATACGAACTGAATATTTTTTTTTTTTAAAAAAAAGAAAATAATTAATAAAAAACACTACTAAAAAAAAAATATATTCTTTAATGATCCAATTGCTACGAAATCAACAAAAAACTTGTTCGGATCAAAATAAGCTGCAATTTCTTTACAGAAACTTAGATTTAAAAAGTGTTTCGATCCTTATTCCCACTATTCAGATAAATCCATCATCCGCAGATGAGTAGGATTAAATCTGGATTAGTTTATAATTAACTATAAATATGAATCCTAAACACACTCAACTCACTCTTAATTTCGCAAATATGAACATTTCAGTATCTTGTATTGACAAACTAGATATCTATATAAAAAAATATTTTCGTGAGAATATAATTTGGATTATAATAATTAGTGATACGATCAGAACCGAAGTTTAAAAGATTCCATCCTAAAACTTCCTAAGATTCCTAAGATTGTGCGTAAAATGTTATAAAATAAAATTTCTCTTGATTTTGTTGGATAAATCTTATACAGTCAATACAACCTTTCTTCATTTTACGTGCATTCTCACTCGATCTCGCACTTGCACTCAATCCCATCAACGATTTAACCGATTCACTATATGATATATAGTAAATCACATAATTATTTCAAGTGGTTGTCTTACATCTCCAAAATCCAATACACATCACTGAGTTAAAAGTACAAGTAAAGTTAGGAATTTCAAGTTTCAAATATGACACATTGATATAAGAGCAAAGTGCTATATTAAAAAGCTACTTAAATAGTCATTAGAAGTTGAAATTGTT
>CAMKVN010002808.1:0-12259 GCA_946474995.1 Funneliformis geosporum
AAAATTATAAAAAAATAAATCATTATAAAACATACGGAATTTTGATATAGAATTATTAATTACGTATACAAACCTTAAAAAAAAGTATCATTTCCTTATTTCGATTTCTTATAGGGACTATATGTATATTTATCATTTTCATTGGCATGATATTCTACCAAATGCCACTGACAAGTAACCTAAAAATTACATTATTTGGAAATCCAGTTGATTAAGATCCTGTTCATCTCTGTATCATAGACACTTTCTTGGGAAACATGTTTGTTTTTTGACCTTTCACATATACATTATGTGCTGTTTTAAATAACCGATAGAATACTCTAGAAATGATGTTCTGGTCAAAGAATTGGACAACTGTCTTCAAAATATTGACAGTATCAAGAAATCCATCACGTTTTTCAGGAACTGCAACTATTGGGGAGGACTTGAATAATTCAGGAATAACTTTTTATCAAACCAGCTTATCTACAAGAACAAATGACATTTTAAATCTATCTTTGGTCTCTTCATCCCTAATTAATACACCCTCAGCTGTTAAGACTTCTGCTAAATTTCTTTTGTCAACAATCTGTACTAAATCAAAGAATTCTATGAATGTAGGTTGAATAAGTTGCATGGCTTTCCTGGCTTTATCCTTGGTAAGTATATAGACCATCTTTCTAAAGGTGGCATAATCTAGTACTGATTTTTGCAATGAACTAATAGGAAGTTTAATCAGGTTAAAAAGTCAAGCCTTTTTCTTTTATCAAGCTTCTACATAAATAACTTTTTCACAAAGACATACAAGGCCAGCATGTCTGTCAAATAATAGAATCATGAAAAGTAAATTTTTGATTTTTTGTTTTGTCATATGACTATGATAAAATTCATATACCCATTTGTCTGTGTGTAAATGTCTTCAATTATTGCTGGATCAATAATAAAATCATAGTCATGTGCAAAGTTTCTATATAATAACTATACTTGCTTCTTCGTGAAATTTGGATTTTGGGATCTTTTACATTGAATGGTGATATACTCCTATTTGAATTCAAATGTAAGATACTGAAGGGACTAACAGCCACAGAAGACCAGAGAGAATATTTATCTTTTGCATTTTTAATGCCACAGATAACCCTAAGTAATGAGGCTCTAATATCATCACCTGTTTCATACAATACATCATACTCATCAACAAAGAGAACCACCCTTTTTTTACACTTGTCTTTACTAAAAAATCTAGCAAATTCACTAGCAGATTTGATACCAGCAAATTTGATATCAGAAGTGCCATCGATTTCAAAAGAATAGCCAAGTGATATTCAGAATTTATCTACAGATTCTATGTTAACCAGCTTGAGAGTTACACTATTCAAAAGAGAAAAGAAACAGAATCAACAATTAGACTCCATAAATATGATCAATTCACTTTAAACAGAGCTCATTAAACAGAGCTTACTAAATACAGATAAAGCCTTCATCTATCAACTGTTTCTTAACTTGAATCACACATGTGGATTTTTCTGAGATACGTGCACCATATAAAGCAACAAATTTACTTCTCCAAATAATATCAAGAAATGGAACACTATCCTTCATTGGATCAACAAAGTATACATTATTACACTCTGAATTTGGAATAGCACTATTAACTGTCTATCTTCTTTATTTCCTTCTGTAACTGCAAAGAATTATTTGTAAGAACAATGAAATAAAATATACAGACAGGTATGAAAACAAGTTTCTATCACATCTTTCTTATGTTTTTCCATTGCTTTTCTTTTTCTCTCTAACTCCAAGTCCTTAATTTTATTATCTATAAGCATTATAAATAAAAAGTCAATGCTAGCTTAGTTATATATCTCTATGATTAAGTGTAATATACAAGAAAAAAACAAGTTAGACAATATTGTAACCAGTATATCAAACAATCAAATAAATAAACAAATTAAGTAAATAAACGAAATGGAATGAACGAAAAATAATTTTTTGTATATTTTTTTTACGCAATTTGTTCATTACCTTTTTATCACCAAAATTCATTAATGCCTTCTGCAACTCTACCACCTATTTCTCCCAATCATTCACCTTCTTCTTATCTTCGTATAGTCTGTCTATTCGTCTTTCCAACTTCGTCTGTTTTGCTTCATTCAAGTTTCCCTTAATCAACTCTATCTTCCACTCTTCTAACTTTTTTTCTTTTATACTTATTCTCATCTATTTCTTCAACTCTTCTTTTGCCTTCCTGTACTCTCCTAGTGCAATACTTTCTTGTTCTTTAATATTATTATAAGTTACCATTTATTTAAGTTTAAAAAAAAAAAATTGTAGAATTAATTAATTATAAAAAATTTTTTTATTTATTAATTTAGATCATAATTGTTACAATTAATTGTTTCTATAAATAATTTAGGCCAATGATAAATTAGTGGCATATGACTTATAATTAAATTTTTTTTATTGTTATGGAACAATGAATTAAATGACAAAATAATAATTTTTTATTTTTAATTATAGAAAAATACATTAAAATCTTAAGTTAAAATCATCAGAGTACTTGCATGGGAGGAAAATACTCAGACCTAAAGCCATTGTGAATATTACCTATTCTTTAGGCACTCTGACAAAAATTTAACTTTCATTATTACTACTACTATTTTTATTATTATCAATAATATTATTATTATTAATATTTATATTTTTGGTATTTTTGTTATCTCCTCAACTTCATTTTCTATCTCTTTCTTTTTTTTTTATCGACCTACTCCTTTGCATCTATTGTTTATCTTCTAGGATTTGTTTTTTGTTGGTAAAAGTTTTTTATTGTGAAAGCAGCAACACCTTTTTCCTCTCCAAGTAATTCATAAATTTCAATAGTTATTTTGCTGAATGAAAAATTTGGATTCAGTTCAGTTTTTTTATTAAATAATTGTTTGAAATCCTTCCATAGATTTTTGATTTCTTGTGAATATTTTTTATTGCCAGTAAGTTTGTTTGATTTATTTTAAATTGGCTTTTTTGGTTCTATTATGAGACGTGAAAATGAAAATATTAGACCCTGCTACAGTTTCTTCTTGAACTTTCTACAACTTTCTATATATTATAGTGGCTAAACCACAATTTCTAAAAATAAAATTTATATTATTAATAGTTCTAGCAAGTTCTAAAAATTACCAAAAATAGTAATTCATATAATATATAATATTTTTTAAATTAGATAAATTTAAATTAAAAATAATAATTAGTAATAGTTCTTAGAATTTCTTAGAATTTCTTAGAAGGTTTCAGAAAGATCACGAAGGTACCAGTAATCCAAAGGAATCTTCGGGAAAGAATTAGGAAATATTTCAAAAATGTATAAAAGAAGAGCGAGCAGTTCTTTCGCTTTCTTCTCACGATCTTTAGATTGTTTAAATAATAATTGTAATAAAATATTCTAAGATATTAAATAAAATAATATTAATAATATAACCTATCTGGGTATCAACATTGAAATATTTTCTATTGATCGTTTATTAACAAAAATCCCTTTATCTTTAATAATTAATCATTCTTTTCATCCAAAAAGGACGCTCTATAGATTGTATATATTTTACAACTGGAATATTATTATTCTCTCAGAAGTCATTATTAGAAAGTCAACTAGTTTTTGGATACAATTGGAAATCGTAAAAAAGTTTTGGAAGTAAACTTCATAAAAGAATATATTTTATTTTTGGGATTTATACAGGTTCAAGTCCTATTATAAGAAGTTTTGGAAGTAAACTTTGAGAGGTTACTTAGACAACTATATTAAATAATTCGTGAAATATACCCCAGCACTGAATTACAGTATTTTATCAATTATTTGATTGATTTTTTGATTTATAATATAAAATTCATTTTTATAAGTTTTAAAGTAAAGTAAGAAACTAAGTAAGAGTTCAATTAACAATCCGTAAACAAGTTCACAATTGAAAGTAGGCATTTTTGTGAATGAAAATATTGTAAATATTTATTGATTATTTGTTTTTTAAATTGTGTTTAACAATGATTATTTGAAGGATTTGTTATTTGATTTTTTTACCTGAAAATTAAGTGAACTAGTAATGCTTTTATAATATTCCAATACAAGGCGGGATTATTTACCTTGTTTCAATACTAATGAGAGAAAAACGAAGACATATAAAACATATTCTTGAATGTAGTAGAATTTATTCAAAACTTAAACAACAGTTTTTATTGATAAGCAATGCAATATGATGACCATTGATTACGTTTGCATAAAAGTGAATTTTCTTTGTAGTAATAGTTAGTAAAAAATATTGTAATAATAAAACTATTATCCTTTTAAAGATTTTTGCTTTTTATTAGGTAATAATGCATTATCATGATGCTTTCTTTTTTCAACACTTATTATTTTTCTTTCTTCTTAGTAAATTTTATAGATAATCTTTTCTTTTCTTAGATAAGCTTCAAGTGTTTGAGTATCACTTAATTTGAAAATATAAGGAGCAATTTTTTCATCTTGTTCTTTCTTCAAAATACTTCTAATGGTGCTGTAATTCTTGGGTTCCATTGTAGATCTGATATAAATTAGTTTCATATTAACTATTTTTATATAGAGGTAATTCTATATATCACTTAAGATAACAAATGGGATATTATTATAACTGATAATTATAATCACATTACAAATGACTAAATTTTGAACCCTGAAATTCTTGGTAATACCAATGTTCACTTTGTCTGGTTTTGTTGCAGCATGCCCCAAATATAATATTTTTTTACTATAATTTGTTAACTAAATTTAATCATGTGAGATATATAAAGTATCCATGAGGCGTTGGAACATTCTTTAAAGCCACATATATATATTATCATTACGCAAGAAGTAACCCAAAAAGCCAATTAGTAGATCTATTTTTCTGCTATTATTCATAAAAAAAGTCTTATTTGTATATTTATTCATTTTAATTATTTTCTAAAAATGGAATATCATTTTAAAATAATAAAAATGAAAAGAAATGAAAAGAAATTAATGTAGAAAAATAAATAATTCAAGGGAATAAATCATTTTACCAGGAATTCAATCAAATAGAACGTTCCCGGTATCAATTAAGGCGAGGGTGTAATAGACGGAAAGTCGGAAAGAATTTTTAGCACAAATTCCATTCAATTTATCAAGTGGCGGTGTCATAAAAGTATGTGTTCATTGTACTACAAAAAGTTCAAATTTATTTTTAAGGGATTATTTTTTTTTTTTCCTTTTTTTTTTCTTTCTCCGAACTCAATTATTTCGTTCATATCAAAGACCAAAAAGTTGTTATTTTACGAAACCTTATAATGGCGTATGATGAAACTGATACGTTTGAAATACCTATAACAAAGCTTCAATGGGGTTTACGAGGGTTTCAAATATTTTTTGCCTTCTTAGCAATGGCTACCATTTCAGCGGTTATTGGATGGGATAATAAATTTTTTTCTGCTAGCTTATTTTCAGTGTTTTTCCTTTTCATTATAGTTATATCAATATTTTTTGCCGCAGCCATGGTAGTTATTCCTCATTTATATATTACAAAGGGAAAGTTTAAAAATGCGGCAAGAGCATTAAGAATCCCTAGAATAGAATTTGTACTTTCAGCAATTTGGGCTGTACTCATACTTATAGTGACATTTTTATTAACCATCGATGCCGCTTTAATAAGGAAATGTGATCCTTTAGATGGTAGATATGAAAATTACACTAGTGGACCAAAGAATGAAACTTTTATCAAAGGGTTACCAAATATTTGTAGGACTCAACGAGCTGCTAATGCTTTCGGGTGGTTCGCTCTAACAGCTTGGTTATGTTCACTCGTTTTAATTGCAAATGATTGGCGTAAGAATAGACGTCCGGCAGCGACACAAGGTCCGACCATATTCCCGGATAATAAACCATCTAATGATTCAAGTTCAACGTTAGAGCATAGTTTACCCGACACATCCACTCAACCGACTCAAGAAAGTGTTCCAATGCAAAATATACATTCAACACCACAACAACATCCACTACAATTCAACATTCAACAACCTTTCCCACAACCTCAACCTCAACCTTCTCCTATCTCACCAACAAATTACCAACAACCTTATTCCTCTCCACCTATAGCACCGATTCCAGGTCCTCCACCGAATATTTCGATTCCACAACCACAATTTCCGGGTCAAGGTCAAGGTCAAGAACAAGGTCAGGGACAAGGACAAGGTCAAAATCCTGGAATATTCTTCCCTGAGCCTCAACATTTTTCATAATAAATTAAAGTTTGTGATGAATATATTTTTATTATACAACGTGTCATTATTTTATTAAGTACATCATCAGAAATATTTAGAATAAGGAAATTTAGTAATTGCAACGTTATATTTTATTACATGTATAAATAATGAGTTTGTATAAAATTGTTACATAATTATATTTTATTTTATTTTACAATTAATTATTTTTTATCATTATAATATTTGCTCAAAAAAATAAAATGTTGGTTCTTTTAAAGATTGGAAGACCAAGGTACAAATTCATTTAGCCAAGCTGTTATTTTATCAATCAGGATCGTTTTATGTTTCTCATTATTATAACAATGATTAGCACCTTGAATGACCGTTAAACTATGATATGGTTTGGGACCCATTAACAAATCATAAGTGTATGATCCTTCTAAAGGACATACTTCATCTTTTGATCCATGAACAGTCAACACTCTTATTTTTCGTTTATCAATATTCTTTACAACTGACATATCTAAACTTAAACTCGCATTCATATCTTCTTGTCGAATGACATAATCTTGATTACCGAGTTTAAGCCAAACAAAAGATCCCTTTGTTTTTAATTCTTCAAGTTGTTCCGGTCTAAAGCGACTGGGTGGAATTTGTGTATGGTCGTATCGAGCTGAAATATTTATAATTAATGGAACATCCGAGTATTTTGATGCGTATAAGAGCACCACTGCTGCTCCTTTACTATGACCACAGATGCATAATACCTTGCGTTCGAGTTTTTCTCGAACATATGAAACTATACAACGAACATTTTCCACTTCTTCTTCATAGTTCCCATATGCTTAATGAAAATGATTTATTTGAGAAAAGGAAGAATCTTTTTCAATTTTGAACTTTTCAAAATGAAAAAAAAAAATGGTTTTAACCTGTTATCCCTTCACTCAATCCGTTGCCTTGAAAATCAAAGGACAATGCGTGGTATGGGATTCTTTCGACAACGGTACGAACGGTTTCTGAAAGTCGTGTGTTTAAAAGACCATGACACACAATTACGATACTCTCACTATGTACAATAGATTTTAAGAAAAGTGTGGCACTAAGGTTGAATCCTTTGCCAGTGTCAACTTTAAAAGTGGTTTCTTCCATCAGTGAAATGATTGGGGAGGATTAATGGTTTTTATGATTTTATGGAGAAATAATACTAACCAATTACATCAAATAACTGCATCACTATTAGTATAAATACACGTGTCGTGGTTTTTCATAAACTTTTTCCTTGTTTTGTTTTGTTTTTTTTTCAATCAAAAGGTGTGCTCTTAAAAAAAAAAGGCCATAAAACAACCATTTTTTGGGGACAAATCAATTTATTAATGTTCGAGCTATTTGTAAATCACGAAGTTATCCAAGCAAAATGGTCAGGCTTTTATAAAAAGACTTTGCATGAACGTCAAACTCAATTAAAGCTGGTCTTTCCACAAGTCTTTACTTCATCAGAACCTTCTAGTTCAGTCGTCTCCTCTGTATATGTTACACCTAATACCTCTCCATGTAATTCACCTATACCAGTAGAATTTTCTTCCGAAATATTCGAAAATGACAATTCTCTCTCTACACTTAAAAATAATAATCTTAATCATCTAATAAATAAATTAGAATGTTTATCCGTAGCAACTAATGACAAAAGGCCTTTTCCGATTAATGGACTTGATGAAAATATAGCGGATAATATGATTGAAAATTGTGTGGGGTATGTACATATTCAAGTGAAATGAATCAAGTCAATTTATATGAACAGATCAATTCATTCTGAAATTTAGAACTATTGGATTACCAGTTGGTTTGGCCTTGAATTTCATAATCAACGGAAAACCTATAATAATGCCCATGGCAATTGAAGAACCATCAGTTATCGCAGGAGTTTCTGGAGCTGCTAAAACTATATCTGCTTATAATGGTTTTAAGGCAACGGCTCCTATGAGAAACACTATAGTGGCTCAAGTCTGTATTTTAGATATCTCACAAGAGAATATGAATTTTGCCATAGACAAGGTATGTACGTATAAAATAAAAATAAAAATAAAAAATTTTGATTTCCATAGACTTTTCTAAAACTAAATTAATTTCCTTCTATAGATATTACGAAGCAAATCCGAAATTATTAAACATGCAAATAACTATTGTGATAATATGGTAAAGCGGGGTGGCGGTGTATTAGATATTAATGTTCGAAGAATACCACGCAAAGCCAATAAAAATCGAAAACATTGCACAATAAGTTCAGCCAATTTCAGGGAATGGTTAGTGGTTCACATAACGATTGACGTTTGTAATGCTATGGGTGCAAATTGTGCTAGCACTGTGGCGGAGGGCGTAGCTCCATTTCTTGCCGAACTATCTGGTGGTCGAATTGGCTTACGAATTGTTAGTAATTTGAATGTGGAAAGGATGTCTAAGGTAATTCATTATCAACAGCTTGTACCGTATATTCTCTTAATTGATCTGAATTCATACTTATTTATAGGCTTCATTTCGTATACCATTACCTATGCTTGCATATAAATCAATAAGTGGCAAGGAAGTAGCTGCACGTATTATCGAAGCTTATGAATGGGCCGAAGTTGACCCTTACCGGGCAACAACTCATAATAAGGGAATCATGAATGGAATTGATGCAGTTGCTTTAGCTACTGGCCAAGATTGGCGTGCTATTGAAGCCGCTGTTCATGCTTGGGCTTGTGATGGAGTAAGAACTAATCATGAGAATACTCATAATTCTCAGTCTAATAATAGTTATAGACCTTTAACTACCTATTGGATTGAAAAAGATGAACATCTAGCTGCAACAGGAAAAAGCGATGATGAATGTTTAATGTTTTGTGGCGAACTAGAATTACCTATAGCGGTTGGTACCGCTGGTGGTGTTCTTAAATCCAATAAAGTATATGAATATAATTTGGGAATAATGGGAAATCCAAATTCGCGAGATTTAGCTATGGTAAATTCCTTAATTAAAAAAAATATATCGAAAAAAAAAAATTTAATTATGTTTTTTACTAATATTTGATTTCCTTTTAGTCAATGGTATGTATAGGTCTTGCTCAAAATTTTGCAGCTCTTCGTGCATTAGCCACAGAAGGTATACAACGTGGACACATGAGTCTTCACGCAAAAAATGTTGCCATTGCGGCAGGTTGTCCGTCGCATGCCGTCACAAATGTAGCTCAAAGAATGATTGAAAAAGGAAAAATAACTTTATCATCAGCAAATGACCTTATTGAAGTCCATATGAATGAACAAGTACAATGCGTTTATATGTAATAGTAATATAATTAGTTTAATTAGTTTACTTTTTTTAAAATTAGGAACAATACTTAAATTAAAATTGATCAAGAACAATTTACATAATTTAATTATAACATTACCTTATTACACTTTTCAGGTAATATTAATTACCTTATATAGTAATCCTTAGCTTTTGAAAATATTATTTCATGATTTATTATTCAAAATAATTTTATATTTATTTATTGAAATAAATGTAGACGAATACCTATATTATGTAATTGTCCGGAGCGAAGCGAAGGATTATATTTCTATGCATTATGAAAAAAATTCCGGTCACGTGTGTTTCTCCGTTCACATCACGTGACTATTAACCAATAATCGTCACAGCTAGTTTTTCATTAATAAATAAATCAAAATGATATACTTTATTAACAATTAGCATAAACAAAAAAACAAATCAATAAATGCTAACTATTTTTTACAAGACAATGAAATTAACCGGTCTTTTTCAACCTTTCTTTTTTGCAATCTTTTACATTTTTTTATATGTTAGAGTCTTTCGAAGCTGAAAGGTTTAAATAGAATATTTCTAAGAGTGTGAATCCTAAATACTGCTACAAAAGAAAAACTGGTAGCAAATTCTTTATTCCCAAAGTTTATTTTTACTTTTTTTAATGTAAGATCCTGATTTTTATGTACCATTATAATTCAGACTAGACAAATTGGTATTTGCAAACGTGAACATGACTTGCTATTTTTACTTTCTCAGGTATATCAGATCAGTACTATTGGTACAACTTTTATACCATCTAATAAGTTAATGGTAGGCTTTATATTTATCAAATTACTGATAGAAGATAAGGTGATTCTTGCTCATCAAAAATAATGTCTTGAATGATCTTCATTAAACCATTAACTAGATCGGCTTTCATCTATATTATACATGAAGTTGAAATAGATCATTTCGGATATCCAAAATGGGCGAAATGGTCGAAATCATTTTTTTTTAACGATGTGGCATTGCTAATAACTTTATTTAATTTTAATAAGGAGTAAATACAAAAGTAGAAACAAAAAACTAATTTTAAAGTACTAGTTATCCCTCGTAGTTATATTACAAACCCATTTGAATCAACCTATCATCGTCTTTTCCCTCTAACAAACCCACTAAATGCATATTTAATGACTACTGTTATCACCAGAAAAAGAAAAAGAAGAAAGTCAGTGCATATCTAAAAATCTGTTTAAGAGTTACCATATATGTTTGTCTTATGAATCCATGATTCCCAAAGTAGGAATGTAGGTTTTTTAAGGGAGTGTGGTAAACGTTTGCAGGCATCTTGCTTGCATTTGATTTATTTATTAATGCCTTTTGAAAGTTCATAAGCAATGAAAAGTTTGCATCTGTATTTTCATACATTATCGTATAGATTTTTAAAGAAGAAGATTAAGGAATTCACTATAGTTATATAGCAACTATTTTTATTCTTTGTAATTTTGTGAATGAGTGAAATGAATTCACTGGGAAGTTGGCATTGAATGACATTTAGAAATCCATCCATTGAGGAAGAAGGGAATGCAAAAAGTTCATCATAAGAACAGGGTAGTTCAGGTAAAGCGTCATAGTATGAGTTAGGGTTGGAGTGTTTTTTCAAATCAGCTAAGAAAAGATCTTTGGTTTGTGAGATAATATTGTTGATAATTGTAGAGTAGGCTAAGTAAGACCACATATGAGTAGAAGTTTCAGTAGTAATATTGCAATCAACACAACACCAATTTTGATAGAGATCAGGTTTTAATTGTTCTAATCGAGAGAGAGTAGAAAGTTCATTAACAAAAATTTTTATAATAAAGGATTTGAGTTGTGAAGTTTCAAAGGATGTTGATAAGGAAGAGGAGTTAAGGGTAAAGAACTGCCAAATAAGATACCAGTTAAAATTATTATGAGTATTAATGTGATCATTTCTATTAAGATCTAAAAAAGCTGAGAAGTTGGAAGCTGAGAAGAGATTCTTGAAAAATTGACGAATATAAGATTCAATAGGAATATTATTGAAAGCGAAAATTAGAGATAATCTAGGAGTATGAACAAAGGAAGGAGATAAAGAAGGAAGATCACAACTAGCTTTAGCTAATGAGTCAGTAATATCATTAGAGAAATCTCCATTATGAGCTTTAACTTTGTGAAGATTAACATAAAGTTCAGAAGATTCCATTATATATTGAATGAGATACCATAATGAGTAGTTGGCTGATTTTTCTTTAGTTCTTGTAAAAAAAGATTGTTGAGTAATGTGAGAGTGAAAGCCATGAATGGTAGCTTGACTATCAGTATAAATTTGTATAGTTGAGTATTTGGAAAAGATAACTAAAGCTGAGAGAATAGCGAAGATTTCAACTCGAGTTGAGGAGGGCCAATAATTAATGGAAGCATTGAACATTAATTGTAAGTTTAAATCAGTATAACAGATCCAACCTATACCCATTTTACATTGATCAGTTTTTGAAGCAGAGAGAGAATCGTCTGTGTAAAATGATAAGGATTTATAAGAAGAAACTTCTAAATTAATTGATTGTAGTTAATCGTGATATGAGGAATTAGGGAAGATTTGTTCTATAAGATCTTGAGGAAGAGGAGGAGTATTAGATATGACATGGATAGAATGAGATTGTGCAACTCTAGTAATTTCATGTAAGGTATGTCTAAGTTGATGAGACACTGTTTTAGCAGATTTTGGTGTGATAAGAACTTGGA